>CM056389.1:35289375-35376125 GCA_029718625.1 Synaphobranchus kaupii | reverse complement strand
TACACTTAACGTAGCTCCCGGCGCAGCTTGTACAGCGATGTTATGCCTCCACAGGGTATACATATAGTAGTTTAATCTATCAAGCATCTATTCACAATCACAAGCATAAAAATCACTTTTTATATTGTGCCAGGGGGGGTGGCACAGTGGTGCAGCACGAAGGAGGTCCTGGGTCCAGGCCAGGGGCCTTTCTGTGTGGAGTGCGTGTTCTCCTAGTGTCTGTGGGTTTCCTCCAGGTACTCCAGTTTCCTCCCACAGTCCAAAGACATGCAGGTTAGGATAACTGGAGACTAAATTGCCCGGAGTGTGTGAGTGAATGGTGTGTGTGCCCTGTGATGGATTGGTGACATGCCCAGGGGGTATTTCTGCCTCTCGCCCAATGCATGCTGGGAATAAGTGGGTTAGATAATGGATGGATGGATGGATATTGTGCCAATACTTCTTACCTTCACAAATGCTTCCTTCATTGAGAGCAGCGATCTGGCGCTGCATGCGTCACAGGGAATAATTCAAACCGAAATAGTATTGAGGATATTGCTTTTACTAGTGCTTTCATCATGAATACCTCTTTCTCTGCTGGCCAGGAAACACAAGGCAGAAAAGGAGCAAGACACCACGCCGTGCACACAGGAGGATAGTAGGCCTCGGAAAAGAGGGATGCTGAGATGCAGCATTTTTTGTCAGAGGAGTCCGTTCTGAGGCACGCGCTGAGCAATGCTTCTCAAGGTGCAATCAACTAGGAATGGGGTGTCCTGGGCACTGTAGGAAGTTTGTTCCATCACTGGGGCCCGGTACTCACAGGCATTGTGACCGGGAGACGCTACTACACAGGGAGGGGATAGCCAGTGGCCTTGAGGTGATGGATACACAGTACAGCAAACTAAAGAAATATTACATGGAAATATAGTTAAATAATGTTCAACAAAAAATAGATAGAGAAATTAGGTGATGTGCGCAAATAGTACATATCATACAGGTTTGCACACATTCTTGGGAATTATTGGGTTAAACTTTTGGCGTGCAGTCTCAGTCTGTGTCCACCAGAGGTCAGTGTGTCCACACACTGGTCCTTGTGAGCTCAGTGAGATTTGAAGCTGTGTGTTCTGTGCCCTTGGAGGTCATATTTGTCGAAAGGGCTCTTTGTTGCTATTTGGCTGAAACAGTGAATGGTTGTTGGTCTGTGTGCAGGAGGGCCACTGGGAGGCCGCAGGTCTCTGCTAAGCAAGGCCCTCGCTGCATTGCCGTCAGCAAGCACCATTTGCTTTGCAGTGACCTTTGAATAAGGACTCAGAATTATCCATAAGCTGGGTGCCGCTGAGCTCATTAGCAGGGTTGTTAAGCGTGTGTAGAGGAGGAGGAGGAGGAACAAGAAGAAACTGTCACTGAAATTGAAGGTTACTCCTTGAATGTCAAATAAAATTGAGTTGGTGTTCGGTGAGCAGTGGCCTGCAGTGAGCATTTATATGTGTGTGTGTGCGCGTGTGTGTGTGTGTGAGCTCATGTTTGTGTATGTGTGCTTGTGTGTTAATTTGTATATGTGTGTGTGTGTGTGTGTGTGTGTGTGTGTGTGTGTGTGTGTGTGTGTGTGTGTGTGTGTGTGTGTTCGGGGGGAGGGGTTGTTCATGACAGTGTAGATTACATTTCAAGGCTAAGACAGGTGATCTGTTTGAGAAGAGCCAGGAAGTGAAGAGAGGGGGATAGAATTATCCACACCAGCCCGACTGTGGTGTCCAGGGAAACATGACTCCAACTGACAGGCCACCGTGCCACCAGCAACCAATTGCACAATCTTGTCATCCCTCTTTGCCACCACAACCCTTTTTTGTCACTTTTAACTCTACACAGGAGGACTTTATACTAGCATTTATTTAGGTAAACCCCCACTGCAGACAGCTTCACATGCCTGTCAATCTCAGGTGTCACAGCTGCAGGAGGCTTTTCATTACGCTCGCCTTACATGATCAAGGAACTTGAAATGAAACATAATAAGCAACATATTTTTACATATGAGAAACCAGTGCCGTATGATGTATTTATAATATACAAGATGACATTTATATCCTTGGCGCATATGAGTATATTCACACAAATAAAAATGTTTCGAGAGACAAGAGAGCATTATGGTTAGTTAGGTTGGCTCTGTTTGAGAGACAACATTAGCGTGTTCTCCAGACAGTCTTACTGTTTTACAAGGAACTTCTGTCAAAGACGTCAAAACGCTCCCAGGACTGGCATACAAGGTTATGTGCTAAAATGTCAGATTTCCGTAACATTGTTAACAGTCATGATAAAATCAAATTGAATAGCCTACCCATCTAAAATAAAATAAAAATCTTGAGTAGGCCTAACAAAACTGACAAACATTAATAACGAATAATTGAAGACCGTTTCTGCAATGTTTCTTGTGAACTGAAGAGAGCATAAACAAAATACTTTCCTAACGTCGCAAGAACGTTCTGAGAAGCAAACTAGCTGAGATATTTTTTATAACAGCGTAGGCTACATTGCGTTTTGTTAACGGAGCCTTGACGTATAACAGGAAGTGAAATGTTGTGCGTGTTTCCATGCCCTGCTAAGTAGCCGATCCCACAGTGGGCACGTGTGAGCGCCTTGGGGAGCATTAATGTCAACCAGCCAGAAAATACTGCAGCGTTCCTCTGGGCTGGGCTCTAGCTAAACGTCTTCGGGCTTTGCTCGTTGCCGTGGCGCTGCAGGTTTCGCACCGTAATCTAGTTTACTGCGTGTTCGCGTATTGGGTTGTGCTCGAGGGGTGTCAAGTTTTCCGAGACTGCAGATAGCCCCGGGGTTAACGACAGCAAAACTGCGGGGTATCGGCCCGAAACTTCTCAGCACGTGGACAACGCAGGCACTGTACAGTGGAAGACGTAGCCCACGGGCCGGGAAGAACACGTAATTAATGCATTACGATGTTTTTCTTTGTTTGTACCAGAACAAATAAAATAAATAAATGTAAACATATGAAATATCATCTTCTTCAATGTCTACGGTTGTTTTAAAATTGTATGTCACATTTGGCAAATAAAAACTACTTTCCCTGAATTGCAGCTTCATTTTCATCTTTTTTGAACTTTAATATTATACTTTTTTATGTCGTGGAATTTTACATTTTAAACATATCCACAGATTAGTCAACCAGTAAGCAAGTACCAAAGTAAGCATGCTGATGAAAACAATTGATTTGAAGTTTCAAGTTTCTGAGTGTAATTCGTTAATTGTCTCTGTCATGTCAATGTTTGAAGTGAACAACATCCAAATTGCATAAAAATGTTCAGTTAAATCAAAGATGTTTTTTAATATATTTTTTAATTATTCAATGCATGGTATTTGACGTTATTCAATTGAAACTAAAACAAAATAAAATAAATATAACCATTAAATTATGTGTATCTTGCACATAATTTTTTAAAAATTAAATGTAAAAATTAGCCACCACAGACTTCAGCAGATCTAAGATCTCCTGTCACCTCTGTTAAGTGGGAGAGAGCAGTACCCAGGTCATATAATTTCTTTTTTATGTATATTTCTCTCTCTCTCTGTCACTCACTCTCTTCCTCTCTCTCTCTCTCTCTCTCTCTCTCTCTCTCTCTCTCTGTCACTCACTCTCTTCCTCTTTCTCTCTCTCTCTTCCTCTGTGTGGATATTGGAGCTTAGTGGGGTAGATAAACAGGTTGCTGTGCTGGATTAAATTTGAATCCTGTTTAGAAAGCAGCTGTTCAGCAGGGATAAATATTTGATGCAGTGAGCAGAGCAGAAGTGGAGCGAGGTGAGGCAGCTAGGCCAGGGGCTGTACTCACACACACGCACACACACACACACACACACACACACACACACACACACACACACACACACACACACACACACACACACACACACACACACACACACACACGCACACACACACACACATGCACGTACACACATGCACACACACACACAGACAGACATACTGTACATCTATACTTCCTAAGTATAGTCTGTTTATATGTATTTTACTCATTTTCAAATACTTCCCTAAAATATAATTTCAATGTCCAAGTACTTTTTTCCCAAATATATTTCAGATATCCTCAAATACTTTTAGCCCTACAAGTACCCATGATTAACATGTATAAGATTATTCTTATAGTATATATTTCCTACTAAGGTATGATACACCAGAGTGAAATTAAGTCTATGAATTTTATTGGCACTTATTCAAATACATCCAAAAAAATCGAAATGTTTTATTTATAATACTGGTTTTCAAATATTTACATTAAAAAAGTATTCCAAGTATTATTAAATTAATTTTGATTGTATTATGTATTTTAAATAAAAAATAACAAATATTTGTTTCTATTAAAAGTAATTACATGAAATTAAATTAATTAAAATACATCAAATACACACAAGCATCGTATAGCAAATCTGAAACTGCTGTGATCAATTCCCATGGAGTGCATGGACTTAAAGCCACAGGGCTTAACTCCATGGTTAATATTTTACAAGTTCTTTTCTTTGGTGGAATTTCCTGCTATCATCCTGACCTTTCTCAAAAGGATACCTATGTGTGTCAGAGCGTTCCTCCATGTCTGCGTTTTCACAAACATTATCACTTCATTTATTTGCTTATTGACATATTCCACAGCCCATTTTCACAACCGGTTTTATACCCCAGCCCCTGAGGGATGGGAGTTTGCTGAAAGGAACCACAGCAGTGTCCCGCCTTGAACAGGCATACCACCACAATGCGGTTTCCAGCATACCTGTTCTCTCCCTCCCAGTATAACAGAAGAAAATGATTAAATCCTAGACAGAAATATGGAGGAAACATTTTCAATAAATATTTCTAAATAGGTGTTGTAAATATAACATGTGATCCATGTGGAAAAAAAAAGAATAGTCTCACAATTACGAGACTATCCCCAAAGTATATAAACTCCTCAAAAAAAGTTCGGAAACGTTATTTCGGTCGATTATTCCTCCCCTTTAATAATACCATGTAATGTTCCGCTCCCTTCCTGTTCGTTTTCTGTATATTCCTGTTTTCCCTCCGTGTCATGTTGGATCCTTTTGTCCGTGTTTTCCCCGCTGCTGTGGTCTGGGCGTTTCCTTCTCTGTCTTGTTCGTCTGGTTGTCTTACTTCCGCCTTTTCACTCCGTCCCCCCTCGTTGCATGTATTTCCTCACCTGGTGTTTCTTAATCACTCCCGTTTATTTTCCACACCTGTTCCTTGTTTAGTTCTGTCATTAACCTCACTATTTATTCCTTCGGCTGGCTGCCAGTCGGCGCCAGTTCGTTAACTATCGTCACGCGGTGTTAATGCTCGTTGTTTGCCTGGTCGCGTTCAAAGAACTACTCGCTTGGTTGTGGGATATTATCCCCTTGCAGCTAGAGTTCCGCTCCTAACTACAGTCTGTGTTCGTTTCCCCCCGTTTTCGTTGTGTGTGTTGCGGTACCTCCACCTCCAGCTCGTGTAGGCTCCGGGTTGGCGTGTTACCTGGCTACCCTCCAGTTGTTCCTGTCCGGCCGAAGAAGCCAACTAGTTCTTCGGTTCCGGTTCCGGGAGCTCTGGAGACCAGTCAGCTCCTTCCGGACCTACCGCAGCTACGCCACACTACCCAGCCCTGCCGTGCTTCACCAACCACCTACCTCTCAAGCCCTGCACCTCCGTGAGAACCTCCCGGTCATTTCCGTGCCTTCCCTTGCACTAACCCCACCTGCTTTGTTTTGTTCTGTACCGGTGCAGTCATTCCGGTCCAGTTCCTGTCCTGCCGTAGTGAGCCGCTCCCCAGCTAGTCCAGTCCAGTCCAGGTGTGAGCCGTGCACCTACCTGTCCAATCCAGTTCCGGTTTGGAACAATCCGTTCCAGACCCTGCTTCCCGTGTGGACCTCCCGGTCCAGTTCCAGTCCAGTCCAGTTCCGGTTTGGAACAAATCCGTTCCAGACCCTGATTCCAGTGTGACCTCCCGGTCCAGTTCCAGTCCTGTCCAGTTCCGGTTTGGAACAAATCCGTTCCAGACCCTGATTCCAGTGTGGACCTCCCGGTCCAGTTCCAGTCCAGTCCAGTTCCGGTTTGGAACACACCCGTTCCAGATCCTGATTCCAGTGTGGACCTCCCGGTCCAGTTCCAGTCCAGTCCAGTTCCGGTTTGGAACATTCCGTTCCAGATCCTGATTCCCAAAGTGGACCTCCCGGTCCAGTTCCAGTCCAGTCCAGTTCCGGCTTGGAACGAACGTTCCAGACCTGCCAGCCCAGCTCCGGCTTGGAGCAGCCCGTCCCGGGCTTCCTTGCTGTTCCAGCGTAATATTGTGTATTGCCTTTTCTGTACAGTGTTGGGACTACCCCAACACTTAATTTAATAAACCCCCCTTTTTTGTGAATCTGTCTCCTAGTCGTTGCACTTGGGTTCGTCTCGTTCCGGGTTCGTAACAGAACGAACTGGCCAAAAATCATGGACCCAGCCGACCTGGAGCAAATTCGTCACGCCTTCTCCTGCCAAACTGCGGTCAGCGACCAACAGGGCCGACGTTTGGATGACGTGTTGGAGGTGCTGAGGGGCATCACGGAGCAAGTGGCGCAGCTAGCTCTTCACCAGCCGCTTCCGCGTATTCCTATGGGCCCTACACCGCCCGCGCCGGATCCGCCGGTGGATCCTTCTGTTCCCACTTCTCTCCGAGAGCCCCGCGTTCAACATCCAGAGTTATACCGCGGGGGATTGGGAAAGTGTCGCGAATTCCTGATGAAATGCGACATAGTATTCCGGATGCAGCCCTCCTCCTTCGCCTCCGACCCATGTAAGATCGCCTTCATAATGAGCAGTTTGGGAGGAGGTGCCCTGGAGTGGGCTACATCCATTTGGGACAGCCAAGTCGCGCTCTGCAACAACTTCGCCGCCTTCACCGCTGAGATGCGGCGTGTATTCGATCACCCTACCTGTGGGCGAGACGCAACTCAACGCCTACTTCAGGTCCGTCAAGGAAGCCGTAGCGTTGCTGAAATGGCAATCCAATTCCGTACCCTCGCAGCGGAGTCCGGATGGAATGACACCGCCCTTCAGGGGGCTTTCCGCCAGGCGCTGAGCGAAGAGTTAAAGGACCAACTTGCCACCCACCACCCATTACTGCTTTTGCCTTAGACGGTAGGAGTCTGGGGTTAGTCACCCACTCCACCGTTCCAGTACAGCTCGTTTTAACCGGCAATCATCGGGAGAGTATTCAACTTCTGCTCATCAACTCTAAACAATCCTCCATAGTTTTGGGTCAGACCTGGCTCCGCCTTCACAACCCTCACATCGACTGGCAAGCCGGTCGTATCCTGGCGTGGAGTGGTCACTGTCTGGCTAGCTGTCTTCGTTCCGCTCTCCCCCCTCCGGGATCCAAGAATTCCAGCACCAACCTACCCGAACCCGATCTGTCCAACGTTCCCAAGCAATATCACGACCTCTGCCTTACCTTTTCAAAATCACGCGCTCTGTCCCTACCTCCTCACCGACCCTACGATTGTTGCATTGACCTGCTGGCGGGAGCCAAGCTTCCGTCTGGTCGTCTCTACAGTCTGTCGGGTCCGGAGAAACTCTCCATGGAGGAGTATATTCATGAGTCCCTCGCCTCGGGCATCATCCGCCCTTCCTCCTCTCCTGTTGGTGCTGGGTTCTTTTTTGTGGGGAAAAAGGACGGCTCACTACGGCCCTGCATCGACTACCGGGGGCTCAATCAAATTACCATCCGCAACAAGTATCCTCTTCCCCTTATTAACACTGCCTTTGAACCCCTCTCGCAGGCCGTCATTTTCACCAAGCTCGACCTCCGTAATGCGTACCACTTGGTGCGTATACGGGAGGGGGATGAATGGAAGACTGCCTTCAATACCCCGTTGGGCCACTACGAGTACCTGGTGGTCCCCTTCGGCCTTACTAACGCCCCGGCAGTCTTCCAGGGCATGGTGAATGACGTCCTGCGAGACCTGTTGGGGAAGACTGTTTTCGTGTATATCGATGATATTTTGATTTTTTCTAAGTCCCCCCAGGAGCACATTCTCCATGTCCGGGAGGTTCTCCAGCGCCTGCTTGAAAACCAGCTCTTCGTTAAGGCAGAGAAGTGCTCCTTCCACGTCTCCTCAGTCCCGTTCCTCGGCTTCATCATCGAGGAGGGCAGCATCCGGGCGGATCCCGCCAAGATCAAGGCGGTGACAGAATGGCCTCAACCCACCTCTCGTAAGCACCTGCAACAGTTTCTTGGTTTTGCCAATTTTTATCGTAGGTTCATCCGTAATTACAGTGTCATTGCTGCTCCCCTAACCAAACTCACCTCCACTGCTTTTTCTTTTTGTTGGAACTCCGAGGCCCAGCTCGCGTTTGAACGCCTTAAGGCTCGGTTTTCCTCGGCCCCTATTCTTTGTCACCCTGACCCCACTCGCCAATTTACGATTGAGGTGGATGCCTCCGACACCGGCGTGGGGGCCATTCTGTCCCAACGAGCCGCCTTGGACAACAAGCTCCATCCCTGTGCTTTCTTCTCCCGGAGGCTGTCCTCCGCCGAGCGGAACTATGATGTCGGGGATCGGGAGCTTCTGGCCATCAAGCTGGCTCTTGAGGAGTGGCGCCACTGGCTGGAGGGGGCAGGTAGCCCCTTTATTGTTTTAACTGACCACCAAAACCTTATTTATCTAAAGTCTGCTAAGAGGCTTAATGCCAGACAGGCTAGGTGGTCATTATTCTTTGCCCGATTTAATTTTTCTGTGTCCTTCCGCCCCGGTTCCCGCAATATCAAAGCGGATGCATTATCCCGTGTTTTTTCCCTTCCCTCCAGTCCTGCTGACCCCGAGCCTATTCTACCGGCTTCCTGTATGGTGGCTGCGGTCTCCTGGACGATTGAGGAGGTTGTGAGGTCCGCCCAGACTTCCCACCCTGACCCCCGTAGTAACCCTAACTCCTCCCTGTTTGTTCCCAACTCCGTCCGCTCCCAGGTCCTTGAGTGGGTTCACGCCTCCTGTCTGGCGTGTCACCCAGGTGTTGCCAGAACGACCACCCTCGTCAGGAGGAGTTTTTGGTGGCCCACGCTCAAGGAGGATACCCGTGCTTTTGTCCTGGCCTGCGCGGTGTGCGCCAGGAGCAAGGCTTCCCACCAGCCTCCCTCTGGTCTTCTCCTTCCCCTCCCTGTCCCGGGCCGTCCTTGGAGCCACATTGGCGTTGACTTCGTCACCGGTCTGCCATTGTCAGAGGGCAACTCCGTAATTCTGACAATTGTGGATCGGTTCTCCAAGGCGGTTCACTTTGTTCCCCTCCCTAAGCTCCCGTCCGCCCTCGAAACTGCGGAGCTCCTGGTGTCACAGGTGGTCAGGCTGCACGGGATCCCATCCGACATTGTGTCGGACCGTGGGCCCCAATTCTCCTCCCAGGTGTGGAAGGCGTTCTGTGTAGCCCTGGGGGCCTCGGCCAGTCTGTCGTCTGGTTTTCATCCCCAGTCTAACGGCCAGGCAGAGAGGGCGAACCAGGACCTGGGGGCCGCCCTGCGGTGCGTCACTGCACGCAATCCCGCCTCCTGGAGCCGTTTTCTTCCCTGGGTAGAGTACGCCCATAACTCCCTTAAGAGTGCGTCTACAGGGTTGTCCCCGTTCGAGTGCTCATTAGGTTACCAACCCCCTCTCCTGTCGGCCCAGGAGGCCGAGGTAGCAGTCCCCTCCGTTAAGTCCCACATCCTCAAGTGCAAACGCATGTGGAGACTTGCACGCACCGCACTCCTGCGTTCTAATTCCCGTTCTCAACGTCTGGCGGACCTGCACAGGACCGCAGCCCCTAAATACAGAGCCGGGCAGCAGGTCTGGCTTTCCACATCCAACATTTCCCTTCCCTCCTCCTCTAAGAAACTTCGGCCCCGGTTTATTGGTCCCTTCCCTGTTGTTTGTCTCATTAACCCGGTTTCCGTTAAACTCTCCCTCCCTTCCTCCCTCAAGGTCTACCCCGTTTTTCATGTGTCACAGATCAAGCCTGTCGCCTCCAGCCCCCTCAGTGCCCCTACCCTCCCTCCTCCACCCATCCGGGTCATCGACAACGCCCCGGCCTACACGGTGGACCGCATTATCGACATCCGCCGTAAGGGTCGGGGTTTTCAATACCTCGTGGACTGGGAGGGGTATGGTCCTGAGGAGCGGTCGTGGCTCCACAGGAGCCTCATCCTGGATCAATCATTGATCCAGGATTTCCACAGTCGCTTCCATCTCAAGACCAGGCCGCCAGGTACGCCAGGGGGCGTACGTTGAGGGGGGGGTACTGTAATGTTCCGCTCCCTTCCTGTTCGTTTTCTGTATATTCCTGTTTTCCCTCCGTGTCATGTTGGATCCTTTTGTCCGTGTTTTCCCCCGCTGCTGTGGTCTGGGCGTTTCCTTCTCTGTCTTGTTCGTCTGGTTGTCTTACTTCCGCCTTTTCACTCCGTCCCCCCTCGTTGCATGCATTTCCTCACCTGGTGTTTCTTAATCACTCCCGTTTATTTTCCACACCTGTTCCTTGTTTAGTTCTGTCATTAACCTCACTATTTATTCCTTCGGCTGGCTGCCAGTCGGCGCCAGTTCGTTAACTATCGTCACGCGGTGTTAATGCTCGTTGTTTGCCTGGTCGCGTTCAAAGAACTACTCGCTTGGTTGTGGGATATTATCCCCTTGCAGCTAGAGTTCCGCTCCTAACTACAGTCTGTGTTCGTTTCCCCCCGTTTTCGTTGTGTGTGTTGCGGTACCTCCACCTCCAGCTCGTGTAGGCTCCGGGTTGGCGTGTTACCTGGCTACCCTCCAGTTGTTCCTGTCCGGCCGAAGAAGCCAACTAGTTCTTCGGTTCCGGTTCCGGGAGCTCTGGAGACCAGTCAGCTCCTTCCGGACCTACCGCAGCTACGCCACACTACCCAGCCCTGCCGTGCTTCACCAACCACCTACCTCTCAAGCCCTGCACCTCCGTGAGAACCTCCCGGTCATTTCCGTGCCTTCCCTTGCACTAACCCCACCTGCTTTGTTTTGTTCTGTACCGGTGCAGTCATTCCGGTCCAGTTCCTGTCCTGCCGTAGTGAGCCGCTCCCCAGCTAGTCCAGTCCAGTCCAGGTGTGAGCCGTGCACCTACCTGTCCAGTCCAGTTCCGGTTTGGAACAATCCGTTCCAGACCCTGCTTCCCGTGTGGACCTCCCGGTCCAGTTCCAGTCCAGTCCAGTTCCGGTTTGGAACAAATCCGTTCCAGACCCTGATTCCAGTGTGACCTCCCGGTCCAGTTCCAGTCCTGTCCAGTTCCGGTTTGGAACAAATCCGTTCCAGACCCTGATTCCAGTGTGGACCTCCCGGTCCAGTTCCAGTCCAGTCCAGTTCCGGTTTGGAACACACCCGTTCCAGATCCTGATTCCAGTGTGGACCTCCCGGTCCAGTTCCAGTCCAGTCCAGTTCCGGTTTGGAACATTCCGTTCCAGATCCTGATTCCCAAAGTGGACCTCCCGGTCCAGTTCCAGTCCAGTCCAGTTCCGGCTTGGAACGAACGTTCCAGACCTGCCAGCCCAGCTCCGGCTTGGAGCAGCCCGTCCCGGGCTTCCTTGCTGTTCCAGCGTAATATTGTGTATTGCCTTTTCTGTACAGTGTTGGGACTACCCCAACACTTAATTTAATAAACCCCCCTTTTTTGTGAATCTGTCTCCTAGTCGTTGCACTTGGGTTCGTCTCGTTCCGGGTTCGTAACATACCAATTGGTATTGTATTTTATATCGTTGGAAAGCCTGATTAGTCACCTTTACAACGAGGTACAACTTGTAAGGATCATGCATTTGTGGAATGAGCAACACAGCTAACCGTGTGGGTAGCGGCCCAAAAAAATGTGCCAAAATCCCCTGCAATATTCTTCTGTTGGTATTCACTCTCGTTTTGAGCTTCAAGTGCTGGCAGGTGTATGCCAGTCACAGGTGTTTGACTGAACGCGTTCAGTCACAGGTGTGTGACTGAACGCTATGCAGATTGCTGCACAGATCGCGTGACACCTTTCAATGGGGGCAGTGTCATGGTGTGGGGCGGTATCTCTCTCACAGGCAAAACAGAACTTGTCATCATTGAAGGCAATCTCAATGCAGTGAGATATCGGAATGAGATTCTGGAGCCAGTGGCGATCCCATATCTCCAGAATCTGGGACCTAACTCCATCCTCCAGGATGACAACGCTCGCCCCCACAGAGCCAGGATCATCACAGAGTACCTCCAGAATTTGGGAGTGGAGAGGATGGAATGGCCTGCCGTGAGTCCAGACCTCAACCCAATTGAACACCTGTGGGATCAGCTTGGGCATGCTGTACGTGCCAGAGTGACCAACGCAACCATGTTGGCTGACTTGCGGCAAATCCTGGTTGAGGAATGGGATGCCATCCCACAGCAGTGTGTGACCAGGCTGGTGACCAGCATGAGGAGGAGGTGCCAAGCTGTTGTGACTGCGTATGGATCTTCCACACACTACTGAGGTCCCTAAAATGAATAAAGTGTAAAAATGGCCAATATGTGTTGTTTTTTCCTTATTATTGTGGGAGAGTGCAATCATCCAATCCACCAAGCAACTCAATACCAACAGAAGAATATTGCAGGGGATTTTGGCACATTTTTTTGGGCCGCTACCCACACGGTTAGCTGTGTTGCTCATTCCACGAATGCATGATCCTTACAAGTTGTACCTCGTTGTAAAGGTGACTAATCAGGCTTTCCAGCGATATAAAATACAATACCAATTGGTATTATTAAAGGGGAGGAATAATCGGAATAACTTTTTTTGAGGAGTTTATTTTTTTCTATATAAAGCACACGAGTCGAATGTACTTGAAAATATATTTAAAATGAATCGCTGGCACATTTGATATTATGCACACAGTGTAGTAATCAAATACATTCTTTAAAATCAATATCAGTAGCAGTATCAACAGTAAAAAAAAACTTGTTGACTTTTCAGTATCTGTTTCATTACTCAAATAGTCTCTGAGATACGTGTATGACTGCAGTTTACTTACGCAAATATGATAATGAGATTAGATTTAACAGGCTTGTGATGGCTTATCAGCAGATACAATTGTTACATTGTGCCTGTTCCTTCTCAGCACCCTCAAATGGTTTGGAAAGGGTTCTTCTGATGTCACTTCATCCAATGAAATCTGGAGCGAACAATTTCAGCAACCATTTTTTACGATGTGCTCTGAGAGTTTAATTTGATAAGATACACCTTATGGCAAAACAACTCTAAGTGAATGAGAAAGAACATTGTGTCCTGTGACCAAGAAACTGTACCACTACAATACTTACTGTTGTACACAGGACAGACAACATCCCTTGTCACAGCAGTAACTGTGACATTCGTATGCAATTTGGTTCAAAAAAGTAATATCAGTCAATAGATACAAGGAATAATAAAATGGAAATTAAATCAGCATTTCCCTTTGGTGAACAAGGGATATTGCTATATTGATACATGCTGTGGGAGGCACTGTGAGATCCCGGCTTTTTACACCCTGGTGGTGGAGCTGGCAGAAGTTGGCTGTGAGACTGGAGATTGGGGAACTGGAGGGTCCCCCCCCCCCCCCCCCCCCCCCCAATCCTCCCCCGCTGGCCTTTGGCATTAGCCCCCCAGTCTCCCACTGAACTTCAAACCAGCAAAGATGCCTCCACCTGTGCAGAAAGTAGAGAGATAAACCTGTAAGGCCCAAACTAAAAGGCTTGAAGAGCAATTTACCTAGTGTTAAAGAGAAAAGGATCACCCCAACTCACACACACATTCACATGAGCATACAAATAATCTCTCTTTTTCTCACACACATACAAAAGAAACACACACGCAAATACGCACACACACAAATAATGTATGTATATAGTGGGATTCCTTCAAAAATATTTTTATTTATCTGAAATCAAACACTTCTTCATAGATGTGATTTGCCCTTAACAATACTGGTGTATAGCACTAATACTATAGGCAGGTGTTAAATTGAAGATGAGATTATGGCTTCATGAATTAGGTCAGTTTTTTACAGTCAGATAAATACCTCTCAGAAAGCCCTCCTGTGAACTGGTGGGAAGGCCCGCCACTCCTCACAAACAAACTGTTCAAGATGATACGTATATCCTGCTGAAGCACTTCTGCTTTCCCACGAGCAATTATTACTGCAATTAACCTTTCAGTCTACCTGTGTGTGTGCATGTGTGTATCTGTGTCTTAGTGTGTGTGCCTCTATGTCTTTGTGTATGTGCGTGCATGTGTGTATGTGCCTCTATGTCTTAGTGTATGTGTGTGTGTGTATTTGTGTCTTAGTATGTGTGTGTGTGTGCCTCTATGTCTTAGTGTATGTGTGTGTGCGTGCATGTGTGTGTGTGCACACGCGCGCATTCATTAGCATGTACAGGGAGGAGAGAACTGGTGTTAATGAATGTGTGTGTGCATAAGAACAGTGAGGCATGAGAGAAAGAAAGAGACCATGTCCATATGCATGGGGGAGAATATTATATGTATGTTTTATAAAATATGATGGTAAATATATTTCACAGCAGTGTATCTTTTAATATTGCAATATCTGAAGGTGGCAATTTCTATACTTGCCCACATATTGTGAAGTGTTGCAATATTCTGATACCATATTTTCATTTCACTATATTTCATTTCCATAAGGGAAAATATTACAATACAAAATGGTGGAAATATCATAATAATTTAAATAAATCTTTTTTTAGAAAACTTCAACGCACCAATAAAGAAATTTTGATTTAGAATCTGAATTTGTGTGTGAGAGAGAGAGAAAGAGAGAAAGAGAGAGAGAAAGAGAGGTTGTTATTATTATTATTACTGTGTCCAGTTGTATACATTTTGAAGGTTTTTCAAAACGCTTCACAATGAGGGTGTGTACCACAGAGCGGGGATGTTAATGCACACTGCCTCACCCAATGCAGCCACTCCAGCAATGGTGCCAACGGCCACCCCTGCAGCCTCCCCGGAGGACAGCCCCTGGAGGCCCTGTTCGGTGGTCCGGTTGGCGGTAGTGGTGGGCTGGCTGGATGTGTCGAGCTGACTGGGGGAAAATGAGCCAACAGAAGAGGCCTCTGAAGCTGTTGGGGTTTGTGAGGTCGAACCCTCTGTTGCTGGTGATGTGACTTCTGTATTCCATTCTGTGGTGTTTCCTGTTCTGACGTGCATTCCCAGAAATCCCAGCATTATTGCTGGAACCACAAAGACGGCAGATTCACTGCGATCAGTGTTAAATAATAATATTATTGTCAACGTTGTGAAAAAAACCTTGTATCTCCAAAAATGGCTACGCTTCATGAAATTACCAAAACTGGTTTATTATCATAATACATTTATGCCTAAAAAGTTCTATATTTTCGTGGTGCTTCCAATAAACTATTTGTCACAGTCAGATCCAGTTGTGCACATTGACAGTACACAACTGATGAAGAAAACTTGTTACTTATTGTCAAACTCAAAAAAGGTAAAAATTGAGATCTTTTAAATTTAATAACAATACCACATGGTCTTGTCTCAAGTCGTTAGCTGAGCTGGTGGACAGTGAGCCTCACCTGCAGTGAGGAGGGACCAGTTCAGTGAGAGATGTCCTCCAGTCATGTTGATTTGCAGTTTTTTACTTTTCAAGTGCAAAGCGAGACAGTGTCAGGTTGAAGCTCAGAAAAACAAGTTTCTCCTCTGAATATCCAACAAATTTACCATTATTCTAGACATTACACTATTTTTTGCCATCTTACATGCACATGCGTACTTCTAAGTCACTCGCTGGAAAAGAGCATCTAAATGCCTATAACCGTAACTGTCAACATGTAATCAAGTATGTACATCTAAACTAGTCAAGTACTTCAATCTAAAACATGGAAATACCAGTCTGTCCTTGACATTTTCAAAAGATGATTGTGTGTGAAAGGATATACTCATGGGATGCTTTCATCCGATCGTGCATTAAATCGCAACAAAACAAAATTGAATAAGGGCAGATGTTCCAACAGCATTTTAAGAGGATTAAAACCTGTGCATTTACAAATTTCTAGATATTGCAAAACAATAAATTTATTTCAATATATTTTGAAATATATTCAATTTCAGTATGGGGAAAATTCTGGCAAAGCTTTGGTACTGACCACTCGGGTGATGGTTTCCTCCGTCTCGGAGTGCCAGACTGTCCCTGGCTGTGACTGTTGTGCCACTGTGTGTCTCTCTGAGCAGACTCTTTATACCTCACCATATTTCCATCACTGTGGCAATCAGGTTTTTCTGCCATAAGAGGATGTGTCTGACATGTCAGTGTTTTATGGTCAAAGAACAATAAAAACCCTATTTTGCGATAGTGGACTGTTTGCATGTATCTGTGTTGGCTGTGGGGAAAAGATATAACCAGTCGTGATTGGCTGTGCATGAAGTGAGGAAAACCCATAACCACCCCCATATCCAATGTACTGTGGGAGAATTGTCTAAAAAGCGTACTGTATTTTCACCTCAGGCAGTTCATTTTCAGCACGGCTCACTGGCAGAGTGTGTGACATAAAAAAGACCCAGAGAAAAATGTGTTAATTAAATGACCAATAAAGAGGACATACTCGGTGTCACAGTCGGGTGAGTTGAGGTCTCAGGTGAGGGTTAATTCACTGCGCACTTGGTGTGGGGATGTGTGGGTGTGCGTGCTGATTCTGAGGAACTGGTCATGGACTGTGCCTGTCTGCCTGGTGAGATGTGTGTGTGTTAGGAACTCTCATGTGTCAAAGATCCAGCCCAGAGACATAAGTGGGAGCCAAACTCCAAGTTAGTGGTGGTGGGGGGGGGGGGAGCTCAAGGAAGGATTACTGACCAGCCGAGCAAACAAGGAACAAAGGGAATCCTGTATGGAAAGAGAGTTGTGACCTAGGGGCACTAAGCCCTCACACCACAAGCTTCCCACCACTCACAGAGTTAGTCAGATGCAACGCCATGCCATGCTGTTTCCTCCTCGCGGTCCCCTCCTCCCCGTCCCCCTTGGAACGCTATATTGGTTCTTAGCATTCTCACACAAGAATACACGCACAGCGTTCACACAAACGTAAATAAATGCCTTACACCTCTTGTACTCGTCCTGAAAGAGAAACGAGAGGTTGATTTATGTTATATTCCTTAGGCCAGATAAGTCCGTTTGGGGTGTGGGCGTTCGTGTCCCAAGGTTGAGTAGGCTTCGGACAGGCACGGGATTCATGTGCGTGCAGGTTTGTAAAGATTTATAGATCTGCTTTATAAATTGTTTATAAACAGTTGTTAAATTCAGTACTAAATTATTCAGTGTAAAATTATTAAGTCACAAGCACAATTTTCAAAATAGCACTCATTGCATATCGCGCATCTTAGCTATATGAAACATTTACAGAGTCATTCTGACCATCACAGGCATTGGTCCGAGATCATTCCAATGTGGAAATCTAAAGATGTGTGTGGTCCGCTTGTCCCTAGAGGGCGCTCTCCACAAAAACGATGGACCCTCTTGTTAAGTTGAAAATGTTATTTTGTTGCATCTCTTATCAGTATGGTGCAGGAGTTACGAACGCTAGTGGAGTTGCCGATGAGCGCATCTAAAGCGGTGGGCTTTTTCTACTAGCGCTCATCGTCCACGGAAAGTCAGAGCGGATGGGCAGGCATCGCACACAAGCAGCACATAGTTCGCTAACGATCGCTTGCCAGATAACTAGTTTGCAGATTGATGGTCGCTGCAATAGGCATGCATACGTTTTCAAGTCTGGTGGGGGGCAGTTGAGCCGATTTGCGTTCGGTTTTTAGCAAAATGATGTGTAGTTAGCCATTTAGCTAGCAAGCTGGCTAGCTACCTGCATTACGCCAGGAGAGAAGAGTAATCAATAGCCGGATACCTTCACCGCCGGTTTTGTACACGCAGGGCTGCTGCTGAGGCAGGGGAAACACAGCGGTAGCCGATGCATGGACCAGCTAACGGAGCACTAATGCTGCCTACAACATAAACACAAAATCCCAGCCACCGATAGTAAAGCGCGGTGTATGAAGGACTCCGCCAGCCTCCACCTCAGTCCCATTGCTACGAATTAGCTAGCAACTGCCTGGATACCTAACGTTAGCAAAAGAAGGAAGGAACGCAACGCAGGGATGTTGCATGTGTTATCTTGCGGCGTTGTGCTTTTTCCCGGACTCTTTTTCATCTTCAGGAAACTACTACCGTCCATTTTCAAACAGTGGACTGATGCCGACGTGGTTCTGGTCAGCGAGAGGTAAATTTATTTATTTATTTAACTTAGCTAACGTTAGCTATTTATATCCCTGGTTGTCACTAGTTATATAGCTTGTGCCTTTCCATTGGAATCAAATGTGTTTTTTTTTTTTTAAACAAAGATACAAGCTTTGGTGGCTAGCCTAGCTAACGTTAGTAAGCTAACGTTATATTTAAAACGGTAGCTTGGTATACGTCCCGCTAACTTACCTAATAGGCTACTTAAATTGGTATGTTAGGTAACTACCGTTACATGTAAGCCATAACGAGACATGTCTTTGAAAGGGCTTTATCAAAATATCTTATGCCTTTTGTTTTATTATGCAATAAAATGTTGCTATTTTCATGGCATGGCATTTTTATTCCGTAGCCTGCTAGCTAGCTAACATTTTAGTTTACTATAGTTAGCTGACTACTTAGCTACCGAGCTTTAAGCAGATAACGTTATTGGCAATTGCACGTGTGTGTGTATTTGCAGTGCTCAATAGGCTAACGTTACCGTCCTTGTATATAATCTAACGAGTGTTAATGTCCGAGCAGCGCTGTTATGCAATGCAAAGTGCTGAAGTGCACAAAGCTGGAAAGCTTGGCCTTAATCGCACTCTTATGTTTATGAAAGCAGTAACGTTAGTGTTCATAACAGCGAACCAGTGTCCATTTGCTGGGGTGACAATGTCGACTGACATCACCTCGCGAATGGCTCATAACTATCAATCCAGTGAAAAATATTCCAACCTCCGTCAATTCCATAATAGAAATAAGTGGGCCCTGGCCCATATCTAACGTTAAGTGGCTGGGGTAGCCAGAGGTGATTGGGGGGGTTACAATCGATATCGTTATCGATTTTTTCCATACCGAATTACACGTGTTTCTGTAATGCTGATCACAGATATTGTGCTTTTAAATCAATCGGTATTCTTTCTAGTTAAAAGGACTGTAGTGTTAGGCTATGTTACCATCTTCTCTTCCCGGCAAAAGTTGCACGCGAGCAGCCAGAAGGAATTGTGTTAAGGGACGGGACGGGAGATTAGATGAACTTATCATGACTGTTGCAGTGTTGCAACGTTGTTGCAGCTATCCAAATGCATTTCCAGCCAGTTTGAATATTCTGGATTCTAAAATATCTGAATAATTACCCCCAATAATGAATATGTTATCTGTATAGATAGCCCATCAGTTAGAGAAGATCCGCATTAACTCATATTTTCAAAATGTCATTGAATGGTGTTATCCTCTGCTGGGCACTGTGCCCACGTCATGAATATTTATTTAAAGCCACAGGGTGTGCTGGTTTTCGTTGTTACTCGGCACTTAAATGATCAGTTAAAGCAGCTGGTTACACGGTTAACTCGCCTCTCTTGGCCTGAATTGGGCTTCAGATTTGAAAACAAAAAGTGGACCCTGTAGCTCTCCATGTCATTGATTGAGGCACCCTTTTATAGAATAAAAGAGAATTTAGTCTTTGTTAGTTGATAAGTATCGTAGCACTTAAGTAATTATTCAAGCAACTTGATTAGGGAACGCCATGTTTGAACATTTGACCAATTAATAAGGAATGTGTCTGGGTTGGTGTTATCACAACCTCTTACCCATAATCCTCCTCTTCAGTTGTACATTAATTGATTCTACTGGGATAGACCACTAGCAGGACACCAGTCAAGGACTATAAGTCCCCCTCATATAAGCTCAGTCATTTTGTGCAAAAATGCAGTTGCAAACATACCGTGTCCTCAGGTGCAAAAATTGCAGGTGGCTCACTTGGAAGATTTGGATTAGCTGACCTTCAGCCAATCATTGCGTTTATGCTGCGGAGAGCAAAACCATTTGATGTGTACAAACCAGTCGGTGATTGACAGCTCATCACAGTTACACCCATTATGGGTTTAGGGAATCCTCACTCCCCGTCACAGTTGGCAGGCTAGTGCTGTTTTCTGCAGGGTTGGAAAAACCGTCCCATTAGGTGGGGGGTGGGAGCGGGGTTCTAATCTCACAAAACTGTCGGTCTGCTTGAAAGGTATCGCCTTTTTAAGCCCTGCTCTCCCAAGTGATGGGTTATCTTTTCAAATGAAATTAAATTTTAATTCCACTCCCCCCATTTGTTGCCACTCACTCCCATGTGACATTCCCTGTGCAGCCCCCGGCACCAGGTTCCTTTTGCTGAATTACACAGCCCATTACTGAAAGGGGAAAAACACGCACGGAAGATAAGTAAATTAAATGTGCTTCAGCTGTAATTAAACAGGATGAAACAGAAGTAGGTGTACTTGAGGCGGGGGGTAGGAAAACCAAGGTTATTCTGCAATACCGTAAGGGCTAAAAGAAAAACAAAAGCACACCAAAAAGCAACCCCCCATTTTCCCCTCTTTTTTTCTCATCCAAAAGAGCAGCAGCAAAAACAAAGAGTGGATTGTGCAGATCTGGGTCTTGTGACAGTGTCAGGCCTAGAAAGGCAGTGGGCCGTGTGGGTGTTTGTGCAACGTGTGTGTGTGTGTGTGTGTGTGTGTGTGTGTGTGTGTGTGTGTGTGTGTGTGTGTGTGTGTGTGTGTGTGTGTGTGTGTGTGTGTGTGTGTGTGTGTGTGTGTGTGTGTGTGTGTGTGTGTGTGATTTACGAGTGATTTACTATGTAGGCCTACTTCGCTGTTGCTGTGCTCTGTTTATAACACTGGAGTTCTATTCATGCTAAATGCTAAATGGATGGTGAAGATTTGATGACAAAATAATGCACACCTCAAATTTGTTTATTCTCGGAATTAGGGCTGCACAATTGATAAAATTTGAATAGTGATCGCAATTTTGGCTTTCCACGATTACTAAACAAGAATAATTGAGAATGACGATTTTGAGGGCACAGTCTGTTCACAAATGAAAACTCACAGTAGAGGGTTAGGGTTAGAAAAAGTGGAAAATATAAGCATTATTCTGTTCGTTCAAAATGTTAAAGTGCAATAAAAGTAGACCACTGAAGACCACTGAATGATCGTGTTAAATAATTGCAATCTCAATATTGACTAAATAATCGTGATAATCTTTGCCATAATAGTGCAGCCCTACTAGGAATTATTTGCATGAAAAAGAGAGGGTATTGATAATTTGTTGTTTTTGGCCATTAAATGGTATTGTTTCGGTAATTCCACATGAACTCTAGTACAGCCTAAAGTTTAATATTTTGAGGTTAAATTGGTTTTTGTGAGTTTTGGACCCAAATTGCCAATTGGGAGATTGAAGAGATTAGCTAGGACTTCAATTAGTAACTCATACCCTTGTGTTGTAGCCATCTGATAAGTGCAATGTCATACAGGCGCATCCCTTTTGGACATGATCATACAGAGCATTACCAGTGAGTACCTCAGATATTTGAATACCATTCGCTCCATAAGAACATTTGTTGAAAAACGGCCATTTTTTTCCTGAGGTCCGTGGTTCCTTTTAGAATAATCGTCATCTGTATTTGTGTAGTTTGGATATCTGCACTGATTTAAAGCCAAATCTTTTTTTCATCAGCATTCAGACAAACGAGAGCATTGTTTTGTCACGTCACCATCTTTTTAAAAATTAGCGTATAGACTAATTCACAAGGAGGGTTTGTTGCTTCTGTCCATCAATGTGCAACTTGGTATATACCCAGATATTACTACCCATTTTTTACTTGTATATTTAGTAGATGCTATCTTTAAAATTAACATATTTGTGGAAACATTTGACTATTTGACAGATTTAGTATTTTTACTTTAAAAAAATAAATAAAACTGCTGGTTTATAGAAGTGCACCAAGACCTTATATGGGAGAATGTAAATAAAATTGAACATATCTGGTGGTTTAATGCTATAAATACATAGTTAGGGAGTCTGTAATTTGCAGAGTATTTAATTGTGTGCTGTATATTGTGGGGAAAAAACATGTTGAAGTGTCTCAAGAAGTGGACATAGCATTCTTAAATACCTTTGTCTCTATTGAGTATATTCTGATTGATTGAATCACAATTATAAATAAGACTGGGTTAGTCTTTCCACAGGCTCACAATTGGTAGCGTCAGCAAGCAGAACTGTTTGTGCGGTAATTATTCTGAAGAGTCAAGCAAGACAGCCTGTGCAAGACAGCCATGACACGTCACCCCTCATTTGTCAATATGAGATATTTTTTCGCTTCCGGTGATACCCATTTCTCTGCCACTCCCCTTCTCACCTGTTGTTGGTCTCTCGCTCTCTCCCCTCCCTCCCCCTCTCCCTCCCTCTCTCACTCTCTCCCCTCCCTCCCTCTCTCACTCTCTCCCCTCCCTCCCTCTCTCGCTCTCTCTCACTCACAGGTTGGTGTCATTCATCCATGCGGTCATGGCCACCACAGCCGGTTGCATTGTGGTGTCCTCCTGCAACAACGTAATAACCGACAGGTAGGCAGCGGTCTCCCATGATGCTCTTTGCCCCCTCCATCACTAGAAGACTGCTCGGATTGACCTGGGCTGCAGGCAGCTTTCCTCGACACACCTCTGCTTAAAAAAATCCTCTGAGATTTCTGCTGATGTCTCACAGAGATTCTGGCTGAGGTTGGAAATGTGCACTAGCCAGCTGCAATCTCCCCTCTCATTTCTCCACCTGTTTTTTGTCTTGTTTTTATTTATTTATTTATTTATGTATGTATTTGTTTGTTCCCTCTCTATGATACTCTGTGGAACAGCTCCGGTGGAACAGCTGTGTCCTTAGGGGCTTATTATCACCTGTACCCTGGGGGTCTGGAGGGCGTCACACATCCTAATTGCGCAACCAGTCGTAGTAATTTTCCATATCCAGTTCCTGTGCAGTGCTCCTCTTTGACCATAAGGGATTTTACGATGCTGGATTCATTGATGGGATGATTTTAAAAAATATATAAAAAAGAAAAGGGGGGGAAAGGGAAATTGATAGAGAAATTGAGGTCTTATTAAGCCACAACCCCAATTCAAGAATGCCCTTACAACAAAATAAAGCTTGTGGCCAGTAATCCAGCACAAGGGAATTCCCGCCAGCAAACTAGTCAAGTAATGTCGTCCCAGAAGCTGGTCAGTCAGCGGGGCGTCGTAGAGGTCTAGCCAGCTAGCAACACTCTTAAAGAGATAGTTTGGAATTTTGGACAGAATGTCTTAATTACGACTTACCCATGATGTAGTTGATTGATGGAAACCATTTTCAGCTAATTCCATGCTGTCCCTTCTTTTGGACATACACACGTTGCTAATGCTAGCGCAACTCTAAGGTAACGGGTAGCATCCCCTACCAAACGCACTTAAACACTCCACAGTGCACCCAAAGCAAATAAAATACAACGACAGTCTATCTGGGGTGCGATACTTTGTTACCTACGAATGTATTGCCGGCACTGGTCGACTACAACAACAAAGAAGAGCAACAAGTTGCAATGGCCACGTTCGCTCCGCCGCCGTACTTCCACAGAGAATATAGGTCAGCACAAAGTAAGGGATTCAACGATAGTTTGACTTCAAAAATGATGGTATAAACACTCAAAATAACCCAGATAGACTGTGGCACTCACATGCCAATCCCCGTTAATTCTCCTAGACTCGTCCCGGTCCCTTAGATTTCTACCACACTCAAAATTGTACAGCTTAGGTCCTTCGTGTTCATTGTTAATTGTCTGTTTGACCTCATCCACCTCTGTGCTGTAATTATCCTGCTATAGGGACTTCTTTATGCTGCGTTACTTCCAGTCTTTCATCTTCATCTCAAATGTTTTTGAGGTGGGCGTGGCTAATGACATTACAAAGTCCAGTTATTTCTGTCAAATCTTCCAAAAAATCGATGAAATATTATTGTTACATCATTTCCCCACACAATATTTCAATGGCTTTTTAAGATTGGGTGGCAGTATAGCATACTAGTTAGAGCGCTGTGCTTGTTACTCAAGGGTTGTAGGTTTGATTTCCAGCTGGGGTACTAAACCTGAATCGCTTCAGTAAGATAAAAAGGTAAAAAATGTAATCTGATAATAGCGTCTGCTAAAGATAATAGCCTCTGCTAAATGCCTAAATGTAAATGTCACGCAAGTGTTTGGGACGTCGATGATCTGGTCATTTTAATTAATTTATTCTGAATTTCAATGTGTCTTGCTTTGAACGTAGTGGGCAGGAACAACAGATGGCATTGCCACATTTTGTGTAGAAAAGTGTCTCAGTGCACACTGTGTGTTTAACCGACAGTGACTTCAGACAAACGGCTCTGAAGTGACACTCGGCCATGTTTGATATTTTTATTCTTTTGTTAATAGAGGTGAATATCAGGAGAAGGAACTAACGTGCCATCTGGTGTCATTTTTAATAGTCATATTATCTGTTAAGATGTGTTCCAGACAGGCTTTTAGTGACTGTTACACAATGCAGTGTGTATTAGTCCCCAAGCCAGATTTGTATGTGTTGGCTTTATCAGACATCTCTACATTCATTCTAAATATGCTATTTGGTCTGTTATGTACATATAATAACTAATGTACATATAATGTACATTATATGCTAATATACATTCAAGTACATATAAGTATAAGTAGTTTGCCATGTTTACTATTTTCATTATCTGCCCCTTGTACAAGTTTTACAGAGCCATGTCAAGCTTAGTTATTGTATTAGTTACTTTGCAGGCCATTGAACATCTGATTATTCATAATAAAGTTGGGTAGGTGCCCGCATTTCATATTTGTTTGTGGCTCACATCAAATTAACAGACAAAACTTAAAAGGAACACATTTACTTCCCTCCATTATAACAAACACAATTGCGAACAAACCCCATAGACTACTTTCTAACACTGGGTTTCTCCAGCGCATTCCTGGGTCCCCTCTATGTTTTGTGGTGTTTGTCCCAGCCACATTTGCAAGCCCTAAATTCAGATTAGCTGTTCATTCTTTTTCATTGCGCACTTTAAGTGCCCATTCAAGGATGATTTACCATCTTAAAGCCATTATGTTAGAAATGGCTGTGCATGCTATCGAGATGATAATAAAACAATCACATCCCTGCACTTTTAATCAGTCAGATCAGTTTGACCTAATGTTTTCATTTTCTGTAATGTGCTATATGACATTATTTTGTTAGGTAGAGGTTAGGTCTGTGATTGATTGATTAATTTATAGAAAGGCGGGTTAAATCGGCGGAGTCTTAATTCTTGAAAGTGTGGATACCTGGCCATTGCCGCTAATCTGTTTGTGGGAAATAAAGAGCGGAAAGACCGAGCAAATGCCCAAATGAGATGGCCCTCCGTTGTGTTAATGGATTTAATGAAAGAAAATATGAAAGGACTGGTGTTTTCAGCAGCCTTAATTGAACAAGATGTTGGCTATAACAGGAAGCGGCTTGCTTTGGAGTGATGCCAGGACTGACTCGGCGCATCCCTGCTCTGACTGTGAGAAAGACCTAAGAGCTAATAAGTGTAAAGAGATGTTGAGGCCAGTGCAGCGCTCGGTTAACAGCTCAATCAGGCCTAATTAACCGAGCGATCCGCTAGAAAGAGCTCGGGAGTGCCCACTGGATCCCTAGGACTGGGTATAAGAAACGCTGATATAGTGTAAATCTTGCCCAGTCAGGCTTGCAGTTGGCGGTCATGCAGGAAAGGCTCATAACAGTCAGGGTAGTCTGGGCCAGCCACCCTGACGTGGAGGTGTGAAGGGAGCGGCACGGCTGGGGCAAGGTAACGAGTGAGAGAATATTGCAGTACTTCAATTTTACGGATACTTGTCAAACTAATTAATCGAAGCAAACCGCTTTTTATTTAGCGCGTCTTGCAGTCACCTCTGACAGACTGTATTGCTCTTATATGGAAGTTGTCACAAGGGCCTAGTTGAGGGTATACCTGCCTGTGTAAATGCAGAAATGGTCATGCGTTGGAGAATTCTGTGAACTCAAGACACAAAATTCCCTTGAAATTCTGAAATTTTCTATGGGGGAAGGATATTTGACTACAGATACTTCTTGAGAAACTTTGAGAAAATAATTAAAAAGGCCGTTTTGTGCCAACCTCTGCTCTTAATTATTTGATTAGTTCAATCATGTCTTGTTATAAGCACTAGCTACAGCCACAAACTGTATCCTATAGACTTTACTGTGCTGAAGTGCATCATTGTTTATAGAGCTGTCAGCAATCAAAAACTAGGTAGGTAATTGATGGAACAAAAACCAGGACCAGAGCTGTGTTCCCCTGCTATAATATCCAGTCAGTCACCCTTTGGAATAGTACTGTAAAATAAAAAGTACAAGAGATCCCACTCTGTAAATTGGCATGTGTACACATCGGTCTGTATCGAACAACATAGGAAAAATTGAGCAAATTTTTAAAATCTCAAAAGTAGTTTTGAGATAATTAGATTATTAATTTTTAGTTTTAATTCATGCAATTGAGTAAAGTATTCAAACATGACCATTATTGTAGAGTTAGCCTTTGTGATTACAATGAGCCCAAGATATAGTTTTTACCATTTACTGTCGTCAAACTGTAGGTCTCGAAAGTAGAGGTGGGTTGGCCAAAAATGGAGTGAAAATGGACACTTACTCCAAGGTTACATTATGGGTGTCAAATATCAGAAAGATCTGAAAGGTCCAGGTTAAAAAGGGTCAATTTTCCCCCGGAACCCATGTTCTCTTTTAGCACGCGGTATGCTTTTCCATACACTTGAGATATCACAAGGATGTCATCAATATGAGAAGGAACACACTGGTGGTGTTGGATGGTGGAAGCTCACTTTCACTTAAAGCCGCCATTTCCCATTGTCCTCTGCAGAAGCAAATCCCCTGCTGTACTCCGGTGCTGGCCTGTCTGAATCAACAGAGGCAATCACTGTTTGTGCATGTGTGTTTGACATTGCCATTTAGTAGATTCAAAGTTTAATCCCCAACACGAGAAAAGTCACCCTTTATTGTCTGCTTAACTGTGGCCTTAAAAAAAGAATGAATATGTGTCAAAGAATGATTTCTCCTTTGTTACAGACACTGGCTGACCACCTACTTTGTGGTGTGGTTTGGGGTCCCCTATATGACGTATGACATTTACGCCATGTATTTGAGCCATTATTACCGCTTCCGGGTGAACGGTCACGAAGAGTACAAGAAGCACTCTCTCCAAACGGTGAATTCATTTGTGCGCCGGGAGCTCCTGCTGGTCCTTCACCACATCGCCCTGCTGACCATCCTTCTGCCAATCACGCTGGTGAGAGGGAGGGAGAGACACGCCCCGCTGATGGGCCAAGCCCCTTCTCTTATGCACACTCCGTGTTCTCTACCAGCTGACAAATCCCTCTGCTATTCAGAACAGAGCCAGGAAGATAATCGTCAGTTTTAGTGACCTAGCTGAAGACACACGCACATACACACACACACACACACACACACACACACACACACACACACACACACACACACACACACACACACACACACACACACATATACTCTCACACACACAAAAACATACTCTCTCACACGAACACACACATATATACACACTTGTGCATGTACGCGCGCGCACACGTACACGCGCAGACACAGATCCATTAAATGTCTCCCAGCAGAAGGCAGGTGTATTGGAAACCCAGCCTGTTGTTTTGTGTAGCTGTTGACAGTGATATGATATCCCTTTACAAACCCATTCATTATTTAGCTCCAGCTGCAGGACTGATACTCCACCCTGCCGTCCCCACCCCAACCCCCTCTCCCTTTCTCACACACACCTTTGTATTGATAGCAGTCGTGGGGGGTGATGGGGTGGTGTTTGTTACGCACTCTGCAGCAGCCGAAGCTTTGTACCCTTCTTTTGTCTCATCATGATGCAACTTTTGAGATTTGTTGTCATTCGTATTTTCGATCCATTTAGACAATGCCATAAGAGATGAACTCCTACACGACTCTTAGTGTTCGCAAATTGCACATTCAATAGTGATAACAAGCTATTTCTGCTAGCCTTTAATTTTGCCGACAAGGAATTAAGGGCGTAATCACATTGTTTTGAATGTTTTGTCTTGTCTGTCATGTGACTGCGTATGATCTGTGCAGTTGTTTGTTCATCATTGCTCTGGGGCAGGGGTTCTCAATCCTGGTCCTGGGGGACCCCTGTGTATGCTGGTTTTCGTTGCAACCGCAGTTGCAATCCCAGAATTTTAACAAGCTGTTAATTTTTCTTAATTAGGTGCTTTTCATGTTTGGAGGAATTATTCGCCCACTTAAGACACATTATGTCAGAAATAGCTATGCATGCCATGTAGAACAAACTCCCCATGTTCACATTGTGCTTATTGTGCTATATTGCAACAATTACATAAGAAAAGGTTACAAAATAATGTATTTTCACTCAAATGAAAGAGTGAAGTGAATCAATAGGCTCCTAATTAGGTTGTTGAACACGTGTTTAACTCAATTTTTTCTTTAAGCTTAAGACAATGCAGGTTTGGCTCGTTATCATTTGCTTTGTGTTTGAATTCTTCATTATCTACGAAATGGTTAATTTTAGTGGCCATGTGTCCACACTTTCACCAATTAGGAGCCTATTGATTCAAATCAGTCTTTAAATGGATCTGTTAAATAATTTTCTTATCTTTTTTAAATAATATAGCACAATGTGAACATGGGGTGTTTATTCTACATGGCATCCATAGCTATTTCTGATATAATGTGGCTTAAGAGGGTGAATAATTCCTCCAAACATGACAAGCACCTAATTAAGAAAAATTAACAGCTTGTTAAAATTCTGGGATTGCAACTGCGGTTGCAACGAAAGCCAGCATACACAGGGGTCCCCCAGGACCAGGATTGAGAACCCCTGCTCTGGGGAATGTAAGCCTGTGAAACATATTTGTATTTTTAAATGTGTGGTTTGTAAACACTAACAGCGTGCTGGAGGGAGTTTTTATTTATGGCCCTGAGCGATGATCCTTTCTCACATTTCTCTGGTTAAAATCACATCTCTCACACACATACACACATAAACACGCACACAGGATTTATGATTCCCTCAGAAACTCTGTGATTCTCTCGGCCGTGGACATGATATTGGAGCCTACCGGTCCGGCTGCTCTAGTTTGTGTTGGAGACTCACGATGCAAAGTGTGTGTCTGTGTGTCTCAGTTTTTCAGGAAGGACCAGGGGGACTACTTCATCGGCTGTCTATTCCTGACGGAGCTCAGCACTCCCTTCGTCTCTCTGGGGAAAATCCTCATTCAGGTAAGCCCCCCCCCCCCCCCCCAGCCTGCGGATCCAGCCTTCTCCTCCCTCCCTTCCCACAGAGTCATTTCAGATGTAGAGGAGGTGTGTCTGTCAAGCTGCATGGGCTTAAACTCAACCGGTTAACTTGTAATGGGTGCTTTTTGATGTATTGACAAAATGCAGCTCTGCTCTGAAAACGCCTGTGGCCTTTTCATGCCTGCATGCCTCTCTCTCTCTGTCAACTGGCTCAGCTTTTAATGGTACACTAGTCTTGTCATCTTTCTCTCCTCTCTCTGTCTTTCTCTCTCACTCTTCCGCTCTCATTCACCCCTTCACTAACTCACACTCTTTTAGTTTCTCTCTTATTACCAGTCTCTCATGCTCTCGCTCTCTCTCTGTCTGTCTTGCTCTCTCAAGCTTTGTGGGGGAACCCGGGCATTCATGGAATTGCCATTGAAGAACTGATTTGGCCGTAAACGGAAACAGAAATAGAAGCGTAAACAGTCATTGGGCTTGCACATAGTAGCATGCCTGTACTACCCAGCAGGAGGAAATAAAGAGGCCGGCCTCATTGTTTCCTGCACTGCGGGGAGCTGAAATGGCCGACACAAGCAGTTCCATTGTCAGTGTTGTGTGGAGATCTCTCTCTGGCCCGACTCTGTGCCAGATTCCCTACTCTCTCAATGTCAAATGAGCGAAGGGAGAGAGAGAGAGCGAGAGAGACAGAGAGAGAGAGAAGGAAAAAATGCACCCTCATTTAGGGGCCTCTAAGCTCGCTGTAGCCCAAGTCCCTGGGCTTTACCTCAGCTTGGGCGCCTTCTAGTGGTTCATCAAGGAAATGTCCCGTGGCCCTTTCCACTCTTCCAAAGTGTATGTGTGTTTATATGTCTATCTCTCTCATTCCAATTTCAATTCAATATGCATTCTTGAAGTGAAAAGCATAAAGTAACTATTGCCAAAGCATTACATGCAAGTATTATTCGAGAGGGTGGGAAAAAACAAGCAATGAGTACTGTAAATGTTTAAACTGGACATTGAAATTATAATAGAGGTGATTGATGAAACAAACAATGATATAACGATAAACTTAAATCTGGTCATTGGTTGTCCCTCAGGTTGTGACAGGATGCAGCCTGTCACAACCTGAGCTTATTTTGCAGCTCATTTTACGCGTCTACTTCTACTTCTACCGCTCTCACACAACAAAATACATTCAAATTAACAAACAGGAGAGACAGCTGGACTACATGTCGCCATTACAGCGCCACGTGACGTCAGTGCTATATGCATATATATATATGGATATTTATGGATATATGGAGCTGTGGGCCTCTGGATTTGACAATCCACACGCGCTAATCATTTATTAAATCCTGCGCACTCTCTCTCTACAAGCCCCACAATATAATCATTTATTAAATTACTCTTATTATCTTGGTGGGTTGCCGATCATGTGAATAGGTTTTTGCTTCGTTATTAGTAGTTGGTTATCGATGATCTTGTAAAGCGTCCTGGCTGTGAGCCCTGAAACACAGGTTATCCGCGTATCTGCACAACTCTGTCATGCCTGTTTCAAATTGGGAGAAAAGAACAAAGAAATTGGGCCATGAAAGTAGTTAAAAATATTTTTCAGCTGTTGAAGTGTTCTTGGTGAGTAACCCCCACTCTCCCTTTCTCTCCCCCCAGCTGGGGCTCCAGGACTGCTGGATCCACAAGGCCAACGGCATGATGGTGCTGCTGAGCTTCTTCGTTTGCCGCCTTGCGCTCTTCCCTTACATGTACTGGGTGTACGGGCGGCACTACGCCATCCCCCTCTACAGCGTGCCCTTCCACCTGTCACTCGCCTGCAACCTGGGCAACCTCTGCATCCTGGCCCCTCAGGTATACTGGTTCGTGCTGCTGTGCCGGAAGGGCTACCGACTGTACCAGCGCCAGGGCAAGGCGCGGGACACTTCCTGCATCACGGACAACAACAAGGGAGACTAAATGATCCCACCGCTCACACCATCACCTCCACCACCACCACCAATACTACTATTACTACTACTACTGCTACTGTCACTACATGCAGCTACTACTGCTACCATGTCTACTACTCGTTACTGCTGACGCTCCTACTACTGATAGTTCTACTTTTATCCCTTTCCACCTGTCTCCCCACCCCCAGCCATTTTAAGTCCACTCCTCTTCTTCCACTGTGAGCTCCCCCTCCTCTAGACTGGGTAAGCGGCTCTCCCCACCCCCTCAACCCCTCTAAGGTCGGGGGGCCCTCATGGAGAGGCTAAACGTGAAGGAAGCTAAAGCCGTGCGCCCTCTCAAAGCGGGCTTTGAATCAACGCACACTGATACGGCAGCATACACACCCAGCCATTCAGCTCGGTGTCGGTTGAAGGAGCAGGTGTGGCATGTTAATGCCGATAGTATTTTTTTATTGCTTTTATTTTGTTCGGAGGGGTGGAGGGATGGGGTGAAGACTTTTTTTCAGTTTAATTGATTTTATTTTATTTATTAAGCGTTTCGGTCCTTGTCTACGCAAAGTTTGGAGAAGCCACTCTTGCCCCAAACTGCATTCGGACGTCCCCTAGAGACGACCCGCTCCTCTCGGCACAGCCCAGCTTCGTGTTCTAAAACCGCAGGAAGGGAGAAGTCTCATCGCTGGGCAGGACCGGCACATTTCTACCTGATAGAGAGCCATTTTTGCCAGTTATTTTGCTGTTTTTACCAGTCACCAGCATCGCTACGCAAAGCTGCAAATGTGAGCGAACCTCGCCAGCCCTAACCTCCCCCCCCCCCCACCCCACCTCACTCCGACTGGCCCCAGCAGTCTTCCTTGTTTAAGACACAAAAGAACTGTGGTGCGAACCCTGCCCCCGTCGCCTCCGTTTTGACGAGCCCTCCCGGTCCTCCACGCAGGCCCAGGAGGGAGCAGGATCATCCCAGTCCCCACATTTACAAGCACAGGACTCTCCTAAAGCGCCGCGGTGCCGGGCGCAGGGTTTCCACGGCGACGCTCACGTGCAGCTCGGACGCGCCTCTGTCAAAGCAATAAGACGTGCAGCGCTAAGGTTAACTAGCGGTCAGAAGCACCAAGCGGCAGGCAGTGTGACATTTTTGCGTAATATGATCCCAGTAGAAAATGTATCAAGACATTATTGTGGGGTGTGGGTGGGAAGAACAAAAAAAAAAAAAAAAAAAAATCAACAAAAAAAAAATATATATACATTTTTTGGCATGAAGCTCCAGGAAAAATACCAAACAGCTGCATGCAATTCAGCTTCAAAACGCACACACTGACACATATATTTATATCATACTTCTAAAAATATATATATTCTGAAATGTCTTTATGGTTCTTAAGGATTTTCCCTTTGGTGGGAAATTTGTATCCAGTAGGAGGGTTGGGAGAAGAGTGAAGATTCTTGACTGACTGGAGGCACATCGCCTCACCGTTCTCATTCAGAGCTTCTCACCAGATCCTCCACATGTTTTGTTTTCAAACTTTAATTGTGTAAATCTGACATCAGTAGGCTCACAACACAAGACAAAAACCTAAGCATTTTAAAAATGCATGTTTTAAAGAACGGGTACCGTATTCATAGTTATTTTACGAAGACGTTACTTGACAGAGTGGAAACGCTTCAGTAGTTTCCCAGAGCAGGGGCTGGTAGCTCCCTGCTTTTAATGTGCACAGATGTAGTTGGAAAAGTTGTAGGAAATATAAATACTTGATGCTGCGCATACACTCTACAAACAAGCAAACCCTTGTATGTTTCTTCTGCTTTTATTAGTGAGTGGACCTGAAAGCATTGTGCCATTTTGCACACCAGCCCGATTCCCCAACGTGTGTGCGTGTGGGTGTGCGTGTGTGTGTGCGCACGTGCGTCTGTACGTACGTGTGTCTGTGCATGCGTGCGTGTTATTCCGATCAGGAGGCTGTGAAGGGGTGGAATTATCTTTCTGGGTAGTAAGAACCGAGACAAACTGGAAGGGGGTAGATTCTCAGATTTGTGTTACTGGCAAGTTAACTTAAGTATTTAACATTATTTTAAAATCATGTACAGATGCATTCTTGTTAGGGTGCAAGGGTGCAATTATGTGTGGTTTGTCTGACAGTGGATTGGAGTCATTTCCATGTTCAAACTGGAACTACCTACGCAATGATCAGCAACACACTTGACACCAGAGGGAGCAAACATCATCCTTCATCACTTTCCTGTTTTCTTTTATTATCATTTTTATCATTGACTCTCTGCAGTTGTTATTGGACTTTCTACTGAGGAACTTCGATCGGCTCCTAGATGATGAGGTCATGACCACAGCTCCCTGGCCTGCCCCTCCCACCAGCCCCTCCAACCCTCTCCAGCATGCGCTGTGCGATAGATCTCCCCTTGCCTAATTATTCGCTGAGGTCAGCTATGCACTAATCTTGTCTTCTCGAATCATTTGGGGGGAAAATAAAGAAAGTGTATTAGCGAGTGAACAAAGTTAGAGTAGGACAATTACTACTTTCCTTTTTTTTCCTTTTTCCTTTTTCTTTTTGAATTTTAAACGCTAGCCTCATATCAATCTTCTTTTTGCAGGAAAGGTTTGCTCCATTTTAGTTGTGGATTAGAAATGGCTGCGTTTGGTGTGGGGGGGAAGCAGTGTTCACAGTCGATAGCTCACGATGACTCAGGCGGCTGAATTCGGTGCTAGTGATTGCGTTGCTGAGGCTCGAGCTCTCCGGAGTCCAGCTAAAGCCGCTACAGTCGGGGAGAAAGTGATGACGGGGCTTTGAGTTGGCAGATGTGTCATTCCGTAGCGCTAGGACAGGGCCGATTGTTCAATCTGTCTCCCCCCCCCCCCCCCCCCCCGCCCGCTCACGCTCAGCAGAGCCCAGCTCACTCTGGGACCGTCTGTCCTTTGTGTCCGATCAGCCGGGGGCCCTGCCCCGATGACACCGTGCTTCTGGAAGCATCTGTAGTGGTCGTCGTTGCGGTTGGACCGTCGTGGATGGGCCCTGCCCGCTGAAAGCACCCCTTAATTGCATGTCAATGGAAAGCCCTCGCCGCCCGCTTCCTAGGGCTCAGCAGTTCCGTGCGACGGCTCTTAATTTGGCTAATAGGCCATTTCGCATGAGGGATCTAGGCCTGTATCTGCTTAGAGCAGCTGTCTGATCACTGAGTCAGACATTGGGGCAGCACTGGCAGGAGAGAGAGCAAAACGTCAGCATACAAAATCCCCAACGGGCCGCAGCTTCCTCATTCTTCTTTTAGTGCTTCCAGCCAGTGATCACGTGAGGAGCAGACCACTCTGAACAGTGAAAATGTGTAGGCATAGTGTAGGTATAGTGTCCTCTATGTAGTGAAACCCCAGTGTTGTCCTCTTCTTCTTCTTCTTAAGGTTGCACTGATTTATGTCTGACCTGTTTTTATCATGAGCAGTGTGGATGGTGAAGGTGTTTAAATCCATTTCACCCGCAGCTGCTGTTCTGTGGGAGTTGAAGTCTTACACTGGACCCGCGATGAGATGATGATGGTGATGTCTAACGCCGGCCATCTTCGCAGCTGTTTTAATTGAAGCTTCCTGTTGTCTTCCAACAGGTCTCCGCCGCGTTAATATTTATTTAATCTGTGACAAGACCGAGGCATGAGCGGGATTCTTCTCCTCCCTCCTCCTTCCTCTCACTTGGCCTCCTTCCTCTCGCTTGGTCAGCACGGATCCGTGGGTCACGGGGGCCGGAAGAGATCGCTCCAGGCGTTGAGAGTGCGTGTGTGAGGCGTAGGAAGGAAGCCCGGGGTCATGTGAGTGTGGTTCACAGAGCTGAGGTCAGAGCGGAGCTCCGCAGAGCCCGTTTCCACTCGATTGCATTGAGGATCAGAACGATGCAGCATATCTTGATAATCAGCTTTTAAAAAATTATTGCTATAATTTATTTTACAATAATATCTTAAGTCTATTGTTTCTATGTCTTTCAGAGGCATCATTTAGTAGCTCAGGGTTTGATAAAGATGTTGACATTTTATCTTAGATCTTTGTTTTATTTTAAAATGAACTGCGAATTAAATCTGAAGGCAGAAAATATCTGTAATAACACGCTACTTTCAGCTGCTGTTTGTTAGAGGGAGCTCATTCATTTAAAACGTTTAAAAAAAAAAAAATAGAACTGACATGGCTTACGATTGCAACCTGATGGGTTGATAGACCAAAGACTGCTCAGCACTTTAGTCAACAACGTAAGAAACGCGAAATCGGATTCTCAAATTTCGCACGCCTCCCCCCTCCCCCCCCCCCCCCCCGATCGCTCATGTTCACCGCCCTTCACCATTTCGTCCTTCGTTACCGCCCACCTCTTGTCCCGTGAGCCTTAAGAAAAGAAGCGCTTCCCTTTAAAGACCTGGAATGGCGGAACTGTTGGCTAGGTTGTGGTGTGGTTTGTGCATGCCCAGTCATTTATCAGCCAGCCTGATGGTAGCGGTGAGACTGCATGTACAGCGCTTTTGTTGTTGTTGTTGAGGGCCAGTGACGGAGATGTGAGGGTGGTTTGAGGTGAGGTAGATGGTGTGGTGTGGGGATAGGAGGGCAAAAGAGTCCCAGTGTGTGTGTGGGGTGTTTAGCTCCAAGTAGATGACCTAGGCTTTAGCTCTGGTAACCTTCGGTAACCCCCTTTGTTATTATGCATATCTGTTCTGTTCATCAGGGCAAAATCCCCACCCCCCTCCCAATCTATACCCCCAGAGTGATATTCTGGGCATTTCATCAAGAAGCAAAAGCTAAGCAGAGGGGGAGCGGGGGGTGGGAATGCTAAAGTTGTGTTGTCCAGATTGTATATGAACTCTGGATAATGAACCAAATTCATATACAGTGCCTTTTAATATCCGTTTCCAATGCCCACAGCTTTGAGGAAATAAGACTCGGCAGGCAGTGTTGACAGGTTGTGGCTCTATTTTCAGGCCGATATGTAACACTATGAAGCACAGGTAATCTGGGCATTTACAGTCATGAAAGCTGCGCACAGCTGCTGTTCATTATGAGCACCGCCCGCTTCAAATCTGTCATTGGAGGGGGTGGGTTCCCCCTGTACGCGCTGTACGCGTTCCCCCTGTACGCGCTCACACGCTCCCCCTGTACGCCCTGTTCGCGCTCCCCCCTGTACGCGCTCATGCGCTCCCCCTGTACGCCCTGTACGCGCTCCCCCTGTACGCCCTGTACGCGCTCCCCCTGTACGCCCTGTACGCGCTCATGCGCTCCCCCTGTACGCCCTGTACGCGCTCATGCGCTCCCCCTGTACGCCCTGTACGCGCTCATGCGCTCCCCCTGTACGCCCTGTACGCGCTCCCCCTGTACGCCCTGTACGCGCTCATGCGCTCCCCCTGTACGCCCTGTACGCGCTCCCCCTGTACGCCCTGTACGCGCTCACACGCTCCCCCTGTACGCCCTGTACGCGCTCATGCGCTCCCCCTGTACGCCCTGTACGCGCTCATGCGCTCCCCCTGTACGCGCTCACACGCTCCCCCTGTACGCCCTGTACGCGCTCACACGCTCCCCCTGTACGCCCTGTACGCGCTCACGCGCTCCCCCTGTACGCCCTGTACGCGCTCACACGCTCCCCCTGTACGCCCTGTACGCGCTCACAGAGCTCATCTTGTCTTCTCTGTTCTCACACCACGTAGTTTAGATTTTTCTCGCTCTCGTTTAAAGTTTGTGTGACGTGTGTTTTTGTTTTGTTTTAGTTTTCCCTCCGTGCGGCCGCACACCTCTGTCCTCTGTCCTGACGTCCGTTGCGCTCCCTCCAGTTGTTCAGTCCCATCGCGTCTGTTACAAAATGGCCCCTTGGGCACAGACATTTTCTCTTAATTTAGAGAGCTATGCAGTGGACTCGCAACCTTTAACACTTTCTGCCACTTATTATTTTTGATAACATTATGATTTTTTCATATATTATATATTTATATATCTACTTTGATATATACATATATAGTTTTTTTTTTTGTTTGTTTGTTTGTAGTGTTCCCTTTTTGAAGAATTTCTTGCTAGAAAAAGTGAGTGAGTTCTTAATGTGACTAAAAAATAACGTGATTGAGAGGAATTATTTTGTTGCAATTTGTGAATTCAGACACCCCCAAAAATACAAATAAAGTTGATTTGATGAATACTTTTAAAACGAGCGCTCAGGTTCTTTGCTTACTGTGGCTCAACAGCGAACGCACCTGGCAGTTTACTGGGAAATTCACACACTGATCTCATATGCTTCCTACACACACACACACACACACACACACACACACACACACACACACACACACACACACACACACTCACACACACACACACACACACACACACACACACACACACACACACACACACACACACACACACACACACACACACACACACACACACACACACACACACACACACACACACACACACACACACACACACACACACACACACACACAGAGTCCGGTCTGGTGTATTCTTTACCATGAAGTTAATCAGAAACCAGGGCCCTGACCGAATACGACCCCTGTTCCCTGTCCACTGTCCGCTTTCCACTCAGACCCCTGTCTACTATGTGCCCTGTTCCCTCACTTTGCAAGCAGTGTGCGAAAGAAATCCCGCAAAACTCTTTCCGAACTAGTGAGGAAGTAGTTTGTAATTTTTTTTATATTATTTTGTTTTTGATAATATCAATCAGTTAACATATGACGATTGTTACAAAGTGTAGATTATGATTGAAGATAGAATTAACAAAAATGAAAAATTGTTTGTAATATGACCCGCTCTATCATAGATATGAATATATGCTCTGTCTTTTACGTTTTTACTTCCAGGTTACGTACTGAAATCATCGGATGAGTGCACAATTCTGCAGATGAGTGTGCTCCTGAATTCCCTCAACAAAACCTCGGAAATAAGGGGTTCAACCTGGTATTTTAAGTGTCCCCATTTGTAAGAAAAAGTTGCCCACTCAAAAGCTTTTTGACGAAGTGGACTCAAATATGCGCCTTCAAAAGGGTGTAGGGGTCGTATTTGGACACAGCCCTTGACAGAACACTGTCAGTAAAGGGGTAAGCAGCTCCAAGTAGTCCATGGATATATAAAGTGCTCCCTCTGGTGGCTCCTCTCCTCTGAAGCTGAGAGAGTAGCAAGGAGGTAAGTAATACCTGTGGTAGCTTTGCATGTCAGGCTTATACCTCTCTGAGGAAAGCTGTGCAATTAACACTGTAAACCTGCCCACTTTTTGGGGGATGAACAGTATTTCCTAACTCATCTCATCAACTTGATGGAAGGCTGGTCAAAGGTGAAGGTGGAGATCCCAATCGACGAAACCTTGAAACTAGTAGCATGAGGAGGTGTGTGTCAAATACTTTAACACAAACTTCCTCCTGAAAGTCTGGCTGATATGTAAGCTAGCACATAACCGGCTTATCACCGGTACGGTAATTGTGATCCAGCTGTAAGGACATGTGAGTGTGGCTACAGGTAAAGCAAAATTAATACACCATCCTAACATCCAGCGACTTGATATAATCCAGAAGAGTTTGCCGTGGTAAGAAATGAGAACCAATCAGATGTCGCACTGGGCGGTCACTCAGTTTTGCGCCATTTTCTTCTTTCCCCATAAAAATGAGTGAGTATTGCTAACTTACATTTATTAAAACTAGGCTATTCAGCAAGAAAACCTTTATTTTTTCTGCTCAGGGAGAAAGAACCCGGAAACTACAACCTACACCAATTGGCAGTCGGGGCTACACCAGCGAGATGTAGTTGAAATAGAAACAGTAAGGCCTTTTTGGACCTGGAACAGCATTGCACGCTCTGATTGTTGCCACACGCTCTCAGTCTGGACAGCTTCACTAAAACAAACGGCTTCTATTAACTTGTCTCATTGGGCCGTTTGCTCGCTCGCATCGCTAGCCTGTATGTATGGATTGGGTGTTAGGTGAGCGTGTCCTGAGACACCCACGAGCAGTGACCAAATATGGTCCCTTCACCCCTTTGAGGGCGTATATTTGAGTCAACTTTTGAGTGGGTGACTTTTTCTCACAAATGGGGGCACTTAAAATACAACAACTTGTAGTAGGCCTACAAGAGCGAGACATTATGAACGACTTTTTATTTTATTTTTTATTCTATATAATATACACTTGTATATTAATATACGCATTGTCATGTGTAAATTGATTGATATTCGCAATAAAAAAAATGGTTTTATATACACTACTCACAAAAAGTTAGGGATATTCGGCTTTCGGGTGAAATTTCAGGATGAACCTAAAATGCACTATAACCTTTACAGGTGAAATTAATTTGACCTTCTCTAAACTTTTGAATGCACATGTCCAACTATTCAATGTTTCAGTACTTTTTGCACAACTTGCTGTTCTCTAACAAGGAGCTGAACGGCAAAATTCACAACAGGTGTTTGATCCATGAATCGACCAATAAATTTCCTGGTTCAATTAGAATTGGTATTTAAACAGTCCTCTTCATCATGCTGTTCACATTTTGACATCATGAGACCAAGACGACACCTAACAATTGATCAACAGTACCTCGCCATTGCGAGGCTTCAAACAGGATGTTCTCAGAGGGAAGTGGCCACTGAGCTTAGAGTGTCACAGAGTGTCATCAGCAGGTTGCAACAGAGATACAGAGAGACTGGAAGAGTCACAGAAAGGCATAGAAGTGGACGTCCTTTGGCCACATCCCACACTGATGACCGCTTCATTGTGAACAGTGCCCTGCGGAACCGGATGATGAATGCCACTCAACTCCAGGCACATTTAAGGGAGGTGAGAGGCACCCAAGTGTCACGTCAGACTATTCGAAACCGTTTACATCAGCGTGGTCTGCGTGCTAGACGACCTGCAAGGGTACCTGACCACACCACCAGGCACAGGCGTCATCGTCTTGCATGGGCCAGGGAGCATTTACGCTGGACGAGGGACCAGTGGGCCTCAGTGCTGTTCTCTGATGAAAGTCGATTCACGTTGAGCAGAAATGATGGCCGCCAACAATGTTGGAGACGTCAAGGAGAGCGCTATGCATCAGCCACTGTTGTCACCAGACGACCCTTTGGTGGTGGCGGTGTTACAGTGTGGGCAGGTGTGTCTAGTCAATACAGAACTGCCCTACACTTTGTGAATGGTACAGTGACAAGCCCATACTACCTGAATAACATCATTAATCCAGTCATTGTGCCCCTGCATGAACAACACAGGCCTAATTTCATCTTCATGGATGACAATGCTCCAGCTCATCGAGGTCACATCATTAGGGAAAGGCTGCTGGAGACTGGGGTACCTCAAATGGAGTGGCCTGCACTTTCTCCAGACCTGAATCCCATAGAAAACCTATGGGATCGGCTGACTCACCGTGTAGAGGCTCGTAACTCTGTACCCCAGAACCTCAATGACCTGAGGGCCGCCCTTCAAGAAGAGTGGGATGCCATGCCTCAGCAGACAATAAGTCGACTTGTGAACAGCATGAGACGTCGTTGTCAAGCTGTAATTGATGCTCAAGGGCACATGACAAGTTATTGAGACATTGACATTTTTGTTGTGGTATACCCACCACTGTTGTTGGCTTTTGTTTCAATAAATTGTTTGAGATGAGGAAATCACCATTGCATGCTTCTACTTAAATGCCCTACTTTCATGATACGTATAATATCACTGTAGCGTGAACTTACATTTTCCATAAATTTCACCCGAAAGCCAAATATCCCTAACTTTTTGTGAGTAGTGTATATATATATATATACAGATCCTTTCCAAAAAATTAGAATATCAATTTTTTTCCCATAATTCCATTCAAAAAGTGAAACACTCATAGATTATAGATTCATTACACACAAAGTGAAATATTTCTAGCCTTTATTTGTTTCATTTTTCATAATTTTGGCTTACAGCTCCAGAAAACCCCAAAACAGTATTTCAAGAAATTAGAATAGTGTGTCGAAAATCAGCATTTACTTCAGTTATTTCAGAGAATGAATGTTTTAGACTGAGTGTCACACTCTGTACGTGGTGGTTTTTGAAGCACTGACTCCAGCCTCAGTCCACTCCCTCTGCATCTCCACCAAATCTTGGAATCGTCTTTGCTTGACAATCCGCTGAAGCCTACGGTCATCTCTTTTGCTTGTGCACCTTCTCCTGCCACATTTTTCCCTTCCACTAAACTTTCTATTGATATGCTTGGACACTGCACTCAGTGAACAGCCAGCCTCCTTAGCGATGACCTTTTGTGGCTTTCCCATCATCTGGAGGGTGTCAATGATGGTCTTCTGGCCAATTGTCAAGTCTGCAGTCTTCCCCATACTGAACCAAACTGAGATACCTGTCCAATTTAACGACACATCTGTAGAAAAACTTTGCAGGTGTTTTGAGTAAATTCGATGATTAGAGTGTGACACTCAGTCTAAAACATTCATTCTCTGAAATAACTGAAGTAAATGCTGATTTTCGACACACTATTCTAATTTCTTGAAATACTGTTTAGGGGGTTTTCTGGAGCTGTAAGCCAAAATTATAAAAAATGAAACAAATAAAGGCTAGAAATATTTCACTTTGTGTGTAATGAATCTATAATCTATGAAAGTTTCACTTTTTGAATGGAATTATGGAAGAAAAAAAAAACTTTTCCATGATATTCAAATTTTTTGGAAAGGATCTGTATATATACAACCCCAATTCCAAAAAAGTTGGGACAGTATGTAAAATGCACATAAAAGCAGAAAGCAGTGATTTGTAAATTCTCTTTTTACATATATTTAATTGAAAACAGTACAAAGAAAAGATATTTAATGTTTTATCTTATCAACATTATTGATTTTTGTAAATATACTAATTCTGAATTTGGTGCCTGCAACACGTTACAAAAAAGTTGGGACTGGGGCAAAAGAAAAAGACTGGGATGCCCTTTTTGCCATTCCACAGGTAAACAGGTGATACTGTCATGACTGGGTATTAAAGGATATCAAAAGACTCTTGATATGTTATTTTCAGGTACTCTTAGAAGCGATACTATAACCTCTCTGCATTTGAATGGATCTCTATGGGAATTGGGAGGTGGGACTAGATTAAGCTAGAAATTACACAGGAATAGTAAGGAACCCATGGCTGGCTAAATGGCTGTAAATCATCAAGTGTCTGAGGTATCAAGTGACTGAGCTGCTCTTCATGCCATACAAGACCTCCTTGCATGGTGACCGCCTCCCGCTCTGCAAGGAACCTGGGGGTGGTCCTGGACGACCAGCTGGACTTCAACTTGCACTTGCACTTCCCTTCCTCCGTGTTAACGGCTCCCACTCGTCCCGACTGCGGAGCTTTTCCACCCTAACAAACTCCCCACTCTGATGTGCTCAGCTGAATCACTGTCTGTTTTCCGTCGTGGTCTGAAAACGCACTTTTTCAGACTCCACCTCGACTAAACTATAGGGCAATTGTATAGTACTTGCTTCCTGTTTTTTGCTTGTTTTTAACTTCTGTTTTTTTTTGTGGTTATTTTATTGTTCAGAATGTATAGCTGACTGTGTACTATTCATGTTCATTACTAGGGATAGCTCCTACGCTGTGAGAAAGTTGTGCTTTGTCGGATCTGCTTTGTAGTCACGTCAATGACCTTCAATATGCACTTATTGTACGTTTCTTTGGATAAAATTGTCTGCCAAATAATTGTAATGTAATGTATCAAATGCCTTAAACCATCACTCTGCTGCCAGAAATACAGTAGATATGGATGGATATTGGATAACTTGAAGGGTTTCTTCTCCTGACTTACTTTTCCATAGAGTTCAATAGGAAAATTTGCCAGGAGAAACAACCCTTAAAGTGATCCATCCATATCTACTGCATATCTGGCAGCAGAGTGATGGTTTGAGGCTCATTTGATACCTCAGACCCTTGATGACTTACAGCCATTTTACCATCCATATATTCCATGCTGTTCCAGCATAATTTACAGCTAAATCTAGTCCCACCCCCCAATTCCCATAGAGATCCATTCAAATGCAGATGTTATAGTATCGCTTGTAAGAGTACCGGAAAATAAGATATCAAGAGTCTTTTGATGTTGTTGGGTCACAGACATCAGGAAGTCATGGCATGCAAAGGATATGCCACCAAATATTAAATATGATTATTTTATTCTACATTATGTTAAACTGACCAATATTTTTGATGCCCAAAACTGGGGGGAATATGTACAAAAGGTTCTATAATTTCTAAACGGTTCATCCCATATGGATTAATCCTCAAATTAAAGATGACAGTCTGCACTTCAAGCTCATTGTCATTGTATCCTTTCAAACTCAAAGTGCTAGAGTACAGAACCAAAATAACAATGAGATAATCAATGTTATACACTTCACCTGTCAGTGGTTTTAATGTTGTGGCTGATCGGTGTATATTACAAACTACTTCCTGATTAGTTTGTAAAGAGTTCTGCAGGATTTCTTTCGCACACTGCTTGTAAAGTGTCGTATAATGGTTAAGGAACTGGCCTTGTAACTGAAAGGTTGCAGGTTCGATTCCCAGGTAGGACACTGCCGTTGTACCCTTGAGCAAGGTACTTAACCTGATTCGCTTCAGTATATATCCAGCTGTAGAAATGGATAATATATAAAACATGATAAAAAGTTGTGTAAGTCGCTCTGGATAAGAGCGTCTGCTAAATGCCTGTAATGTAATGGAACTGGGCACATAGTAGACGGGTCTGAGTGGACAGGGGACAGTGGACAGGGGACAGGGATCGTATTCGGTTACAGCCACAGTCTTCCTGTGAAAGTTGCACATGAGGTGTCCTCCATTAACTCAATGCCTGCACAAGCTTAACTGGTTGACTATATGGTGAAAAGCACCTTAAGGACGTTTTTAAGACAGCAAACTGCATTGATATGTGATGACCATTAGGTGGCAGCACTTGCCCAGGGCACATGCAGGATTCCATGCTGTAATGTGCTGTAGCTTGGACAATAGGAGTAGAGGCCGCTCTGGAACATGTAGCTTTGTCCCAATTTGTCTGCCATAGGAGGCAGAGTGCCCATTGTACAACAGTGCATGAATTGTCATTCAGTGAAAAACTCACAAAAACACACACTGTAATACAGAGGACATTTGGAGTGCTGAAAATGCGCTTCAGATGGAGTTAGTTGGAACAATATAGCTCTCAGAAGGTTTGTGTTTTGTGTTGCATAACATTGCCAAAAGTCGTGGATGTCTCCTGGACATAAATGAGGACGCATTACAGGAAAATATAAGGCATGATGCTGAACTGCATGTGCCAGTGCCAATAAACCCAGATACACCAGCAGCAGCATGACTGAGGCGGGATTGGCTGAAAGAAACGCTGCTTCATCTATAGCCTGGTAAGCAAACGGAATGGTTTATATGATTAAAGAAAAGTCCAAAACTTTGTTCAGCAAATATTGCATTTTTAAACATTTTAAATCCCATTAATGCATTTTTGCATGCATGCACGCGCCATTACATTAGCAATCTGCCAAGGCGCAGACAGGTGGCTGTTAAAGGGAATGGGACAGGTGCAGACAGGTGGCTGTTAAAGGGAATGGGACAGGTGCAGTCAGGTGGCTGTTAAAGGGAATGGGACAGGTGCAGACAGGTGGCTGTTAAAGGGAATGGGACAGGTGCAGACAGGTGGCTGTTAAAGGGAATGGGACAGGTGCAATCAGGTGGCTGTTAAAGGGAATGGGACAGGTGCAGACAGGTGGCTGTTAAAGGGAATGGGACAGGTGCAGACAGGTGGCTGTTAAAGGGAATGGGACAGGTGCAGACAGGTGGCTGTTAAAGGGAATGGGACAGGTGCAGACAGGTGGCTGTTAAAGGGAATGGGACAGGTGCAGACAGGTGGCTGTTAAAGGGAATGGGACAGGTGCAGACAGGTGGCTGTTAAAGGGAATGGGACAGGTGCAGTCAGGTGGCTGTTAAAGGGAATGGGACAGGTGCAGACAGGTGGCTGTTAAAGGGAATGGGACAGGTGCAGACAGGTGGCTGTTAAAGGGAATGGGACAGGTGCAGTCAGGTGGCTGTTAAAGGGAATGGGACAGGTGCAGTCAGGTGGCTGTTAAAGGGAATGGGACAGGTGCAGACAGGTGGCTGTTAAAGGGAATGGGACAGGTGCAGACAGGTGGCTGTTAAAGGGAATGGGACAGGTGCAGACAGGTGGCTGTTAAAGGGAATGGGACAGGTGCAGACAGGTGGCTGTTAAAGGGAATGGGACAGGTGCAGTCAGGTGGCTGTTAAAGGGAATGGGACAGGTGCAGTCAGGTGGCTGTTAAAGGGAATGGGACAGGTGTAGTCAGGTGGCTGTTAAAGGGAATGGGACAGGTGCAGACAGGTGGCTGTTAAAGGGAATGGGACAGGTGCAGACAGGTGGCTGTTAAAGGGAATGGGACAGGTGCAGACAGGTGGCTGTTAAAGGGAATGGGACAGGTGCAGACAGGTGGCTGTTAAAGGGAATGGGACAGGTGCAGACAGGTGGCTGTTAAAGGGAATGGGACAGGTGCAGTCAGGTGGCTGTTAAAGGGAATGGGACAGGTGCAGACAGGTGGCTGTTAAAGGGAATGGGACAGGTGCAGACAGGTGGCTGTTAAAGGGAATGGGACAGGTGCAGTCAGGTGGCTGTTAAAGGGAATGGGACAGGTGCAGTCAGGTGGCTGTTAAAGGGAATGGGACAGGTGCAGACAGGTGGCTGTTAAAGGGAATGGGACAGGTGCAGACAGGTGGCTGTTAAAGGGAATGGGACAGGTGCAGACAGGTGGCTGTTAAAGGGAATGGGACAGGTGCAGACAGGTGGCTGTTAAAGGGAATCGGACAGGTGCAGTCAGGTGGCTGTTAAAGGGAATGGGACAGGTGCAGTCAGGTGGCTGTTAAAGGGAATGGGACAGGTGCAGACCAGTGGCGGCTCCTGAGCTGAAAATTGGGGAGGCAGAAAACTTCCCTTTAAACTGATTATTGGTCTTAATCATTTTTCAATCAGTTTCCTTGATTAACAATAGGCTACATCAGCGTTTAATTCACCAATTTCTCAATGCCATCAAATGTAGCCAGTTCTTCTCAATGAGGCTATTAGGCAAGTAATAAAATTATTTTCACTTGCATCGCATAATTGTGCACATTTTAATCAACATTATAATTGTGGATACATGTGCTCTTCGTTCTCCGCACTCTTAATTACGAAAATATTCATGGAAATTAAACGATCTGAAAGCTCAGCTCTTGTTAGATTCTTTTTTATTGCAGGTTTAGCACAACCTCATCTTTTGTTAGATTATTTTAAAAAAATAATTAAAAAAATTATCTAACAAAAGCTGAGCTTTAAGATCGTTTAATTTCCATGGATATTTTCGGAATTAAGAGTGCGGAGAACGAAGAGCACATGTATCCACAATTATAATGTTGATTAAAATGTGCACAATTTTGCGATGCAAGTTAAAATAATTTTATTACTTGCCTAATAGCCTAATTGAGGAGAACTGGCTACATTTGATGGCATTGAGTAATTGGTGAATTAAACGCTGATGTAGCCTATTGTTAATCAAGGAAACTGATTGAAAAATGATTAAGACCAATAATCAGTTTAAAGGGAAGTTTTCTGCCTCCCCAATTTTCAGCTCAGGAGCCGCCACTGGTGCAGACAGGTGGCTGTTAAAGGGAATGGGACAGGTGCAGACAGGTGGCTGTTAAAGGGAATGGGACAGGTGCAGACAGGTGGCTGTTAAAGGGAATCGGACAGGTGCAGTCAGGTGGCTGTTAAAGGGAATGGGACAGGTGCAGTCAGGTGGCTGTTAAAGGGAATGGGACAGGTGCAGACAGGTGGCTGTTAAAGGGAATGGGACAGGTGCAGACAGGTGGCTGTTAAAGGGAATGGGACACTGAGTAGTTTATTGCATGTTACACCGTTTAACTCGCAAAAGCGGATTTGCACACACCCTAAATGCATGTCCGCCATGCGCTTTAGACCATGTGCTAAGATCGTTAATATATAGCCCTTAGACTTTAGGGACAACTTATCAAAACTCAAATGTGCCACTTATATGCAACAGCATGGGATTTCCACAAGGGGGTAGTGTTGAACATGGAACAGTTGTCTTCAGTCAGGTCAGTGATGGCAAACCCAATTTAAAAAGTTATTTTGACATCACAAGTAACCCTCAATGAAAGGAAAATACTGGAATCCTGGTTGTGAGAGAATTGTCAATTTCACAGACAAAAGGTTTTTATTTTAAGTGTAACAAGTCTTGACATTTGTAACAATGTGATTTATGGTGTATCCATTTAAAGATCTTGCGTGTATCTTACTCAAAGGTACAGACAGCAGATTGTGGTTCATCTGACTACTACACCTGACTGCTGCACTATCATTTCTCTTTTGTTTCAGGCTCTTATCCTCACACTGTAGAGGTACTCCCTTTGCTTTTCTATTGTGTGTGTGTGTGTGTGTGTGTGTGTGTGTGTGTGTGTGTGTGTGTGTGTGTGTGTGTGTGTGTGTGTGTAGTGAGCATCAGGCTGCTGTGCTTTGGTGTTGATTGATTTATCAGGATGTGTGGATCATTTCTATGGACGTTGTATGGCACTACTGTTCAGCTCTCCCCCTGCCCACGAAACCCCCATCTCTGACATGAGACACCCTGCCCCAGACACACACAGGCTATTCTGGGGCAATACTGTGCCATCCCCCCCCCCCCCCCCCCCACCCCACACACTCAGGTCCCTGCGTGGTTAACCAAACTATAAACACTTCACTCTGGAATGGCAGCTGTTCCCAAACAACAACAACTAATCCTTTCTCCCTTCTGTTCACCACACACTCACACACAAACGTGCACACACACACACACACACACACACACACACACACACACACACTCGCATACACACATGAACACATCTATACACTCACACACATGTCCACTCATAAACACATATATACATTCACACACGCATATTCACAAAATACAGTCTCTCAAAAACACATATATACACATGTGCTGTCACACATATGCACACACACACACACACACACACACACACACACACACACACACACCATATACATACACGTACGCACACGTACACTTGGTTTCTCTCACATACACATATGCTCACCTTTTCTCTCCTTGTGCTCTATATTTACTCCTCTTTGTCTCACTAATTCTTTTGATGCCTCTTTGTGTGGCAGGCAAGGGTCCAATGGAAAGTGGCTTAGTGAGATTTTGGGTGCAGGGTTCGGGGTACTCAACATGGGGGCTGTGACCACCTTTCCTCCTCCACTACCACTCCTCTACTCCGTGCCCCGGAAACGGATCTTTGTGTTTTAATCTAATGTCGCTGATTACAACTTAATTACGTATTAATGCTTACATATTAATTAATGTCTCGACGCAAACCGCAATGTCATGTACATTGGATACTGTACATGCAAATACTTGTACTCAAAACGTTCAGGCAGTTTTGCATATTTCCGGGTAGGAGAGGAGTGGTAGTCGGGGAGTGGAGGTGGGGAGGTGAATATTGGGATGCAGCCCAGTTTTCTGCTCTCTGTCTGCTTCAACGCCAACCTTAGTGCCCCGACTTTAAACTCCGCCATCCCCTGTGTCGGTATGCGCTCTCAGTTTGTTCAGACGTGTGAAATAAGTGTTAAAAAATGCACCAAACCAGGTCACCCTGGCAGTTGGAGAGGGCTTGTTAAAGGTAAACGAGAACTGAAGAAAATATGTTTGGTTTCCATGGCACTAAACATGGTGATGTTCCACGCAATGCACCTGCAATATCTATTATATAAATTATTTTTTGTTTAAGCAACACTATGCGCTGTCTCTTACTCTTTCTCTCTCTGTCTACTCAGTGGCCATTTTATGAGGTACACCTGCTCATTAACGCAAATAGCCTGCACCTCCATACCGCAACTCATTTGGCTGCAACTCATTATATAAAGCATGCAGACATAGTGATGAGGTTTAGTTGTTGTTCAACCAAACATTAGAATGGGCAAGACCCACGATATAAGTGACTTTCACCATGGTATAATTGTTGGTGCCAGACGTGGTGGTTCCAGCATCTCATAAACAGTCACACACTACAGTCTCTAGAGTTTACAGAGAATGGTGTGCTAAACAAAAAACATCCACTGAGTGGCAGTTCTGTGGATGAAAACACTTTGTTACTGAGAGAGGTCAGAAGAGAATGGGTAAACTTGTTCAAGCTAACAGAATGGCCACAAATGTTCACATAACAGCTGTTTACAACAGTGGTGTGCAGAAGGACATCTCAGAATGCAGAACGCAAACCTTGAAGTGAATGGGCGACAACACTAGGGGCCTGTTCCAGAAAGCAGGATTACTGAGTTAGCTGGATAACTGCGCCAAGTAAAAAGATCTATTCCGGGTTTTACTTAGCGCAGTTATCCAGCTAACTCAGTAATCCTGCTTTCTGGAACAGGCCCCAGAAGACCACGCCGGGTTCCACTCCTGTCAGCAAGGAACAGGAAGATGAGGCTACAGTAAGCACATGATCACCAAAACTGGACTATTGAAGATTGGGAAAATGTCGCCTGGTCTGAAGAATCTCGATTTTCTGCCACAACATGCAGGTGGCAGGGGCACAATTTGGCATGAGCAGCATGGATCCATCCTGCCCTGTATCAATGGGGTGGTGGTGTAATGGTGTGAAAATGTTTTCTTGGCACACATTAGGCCCCTTAATACCAATTAGGCATCATTTGAATCTGCCACAGCAAAGGTGTCGCTGTCCATGTGCCTCCCTTTATGGCTGCAGTCCACCGTTTTTTCCAACACCTACGTCCAGCAGTTTGGTGGCATTTCTCGGAATATTGGCGGACAATAACATTCTGTACACTTTAGCTGTGATTCTGTTGCTGTCATCACCTGGTTACATCATAAAAAAGGCAATTGAACTGGTTCCAGATGCAGCCCAAGCCATCACACTGCCCCCACCATGCTTGACAGATGAAGTACTATGCAGCGGTTCCAGAGCAGTCCCTCTCTTTCTCCACTCTTTCACCTTTCCATCACTCTGCTAAAGGTTTATCTTGGTCTCACCTGTCCATAAGACTTGTTTCCAAAACTCATCAGGCTCAACTTTGTATTTTTGTTGTAAATTCCAATATGGCCTTTCTGTTTGTGGTGCTGATGAGAGGACTATATCTGGAAGTGTAGCCTCTGTAATTTGCCTCTCTCAGTGTTCTGCACACAGTGTCCTGCGATACTTTCATCCCCAATGTATGGAGCAATTACTCAAGCTGACAATTTAGGATTTTTCTTCACAGCTTATAATCATCCTGTCAACACTTTCTGGTATCTTCCGTGGACGATCTGATGGCTGGTGATTCCTAAGTTCTCCAGTAGTTAGTTTCTTCTTTAGGACATTCCATGCTGTTGACTTTGAACTACACAAACATAGCTCTAATTGGTTATTATTTTCTTTTATCCTCACAATAGCTTGCTTAGTTGTCATACTCAGTTATCTGGCCCTCTCCTGCAGTTTCTTTTTGTCTTGCTTATAAAGTAGACTCAACAAACACTTCCAAAGGATATAACCCATGGCCTGACTCTCACAGCTTTCCATTTATAAATAATTAGAGTAATATGCTAAACCTGTGAAATTTGAAACAGCTGACAGTCATTTATCCCAATACTTATGCTGACTTGAAATAGGGGGACTTACTTATGCCGACTTAAAATAGGGGGACTTAAAATAGAGGGACTCATTGAATGGCATTGTTGAAATGTAGTTCAATGTCTGTTAAAAAAACCCACATTAAATAAATGCAGACATTTGCCTCAGTCATTGTTTGATTTGAAATGAAACAAATTTGATTAGTACAGAGGAAAAACAAACAGCTTAACACAACTGCCCCAATACCTTTGCATTTAACTAAATGTGTTCTTACATAGTGTGTTACTTATTTGCAATATACAGATCCTTTCCAAAAAATTAGAATATCATGGAAGTTTTTTTTTTTTTCCATAATTCCATTCAAAAAGTGAAACTTTCATAGATTATAGATTCATTACACACAAAGTGAAATATTTCTAGCCTTTATTTGTTTCATTTTTCATAATTTTGGCTTACAGCTCCAGAAAACCCCCAAAACAGTATTTCAAGAAATTAGAATAGTGTGTCGAAAATTTGCATTTACTTCAGTTATTTCAGAGAATGAATGTTTTAGACTGAGTGTCACACTATCATCTAATTTACTCAAAACACCTGCAAAGTTTATCTCAGTTTGGTTCAGTATGGGGAAGACTACAGACTTGACAATTGGCCAGAAGACCATCATTGACACCCTCCAGAAGATGGGTAAGCCACAAAAGGTCATCGCTAAGGAGGCTGGCTGTTCACAGAGTGCAGTGTCCAAGCATATCAATAGAAAGTTTAGTGGAAGGGAAAAATGTGGCAGGAGAAGGTGCACAAGCAAAAGAGATGACCGTAGGCTTCAGCGGATTGTCAAGCAAAGACGATTCCAAAATTTGGCGGAGATGCAGAGGGAGTGGACTGAGGCTGGAGTCAGTGCTTCAAAAACCACCACGTACAGACGTATCCGGGACATGGGCTACAACTGTCGGATTCCTCGAGTCAAGCCACTCCACTCATTCTCTGAAATAACTGAAGTAAATGCTGATTTTCGACACACTATTCTAATTTCTTGAAATACTGTTTTGGGGGTTTTCTGGAGCTGTAAACCAAAATTATGAAAAATGAAACAAATAAAGGCTAGAAATATTTCACTTTGTGTGTAATGAATCTATAATCTATGAAAGTTTCACTTTTAGAATGGAATTATGGAAGAAAAAAAAACTCTTCCATATTCTAATTTTTTGGAAAGGATCTGTACTTCCTTTTGCATTGGTAACAGAGGTCATAATGTTCCAGTGTCCATAGATGCTCATTGTGAAATAATCTTTTAATTAATATTTTTGAATTCATTACTATACTCAGAGCAGCAGTGTAGTCTGTTCCGTGCCGCCCTGGGCCAGCCAGTTCTGAGTGACAGTGAGTGGCAAGGGGTCAAGTGCAGGGCTCTGAAGGTCACCCAAGCCCCTCCCCCACACTCTGGCCCTGCGCCCGCCCCCCTCGTGGTAACCCAAGCCGGGCTCACGATCATTCATCTCTTCTCCCAGAGTCAGCTGGAAAACTCCGCCGGGAATCTCCCTGGACGTCCATGTGACAGTCTGGGAGCTTTGGATCGCTCTCTATCAGCAGCTGAGCGCTGGATGTGGCTCCACCGATGCGTCCATGTTTCCGTGCTTGTCGACAAAATCTGATCCAGCATGCTGCTGCTTTTTTTCCTCTCTCCCTTTGAAGTCCACACCTACGTAGTGCAATGCTTCAGCCATGCAAAAGCTTTTCCTTTTTCATGTTTACAGCTATTTTCTGTACGTGGGAAAGGTTTTTATTTAGGTATACAGTGGACATCAAGCGTTAGACAATACGATTATTTTTCAACGTCAACGTCGTTTGTTCTGGAGCTGCCTCTCCACTTCAGCACATGGAATGTATCTGATCAGAGAGTAGTCCGGCCTGTCCTGTGCTGATAGCCCCATGGTTTAGTTCCCTGGTTCCCAAACCTTCTGACCTAGGAACCACTTGATGAGCCAATACATATTCTATGACCCCACACCTTGTGAAAACGTAATCTGTTGTATGTTTAAATACGGAATTAAAATTTTTTTTTTTAACATAAAGTAAAACATCTGAATGCGTGGTATAAGCAGCACAGCGCATGCTAGAAGTGCCATGTTTAATTGTATTGGTATAAATGTATTAGTTAATACAGCAATATTATGGAAATGGGAATGGAATTCTAAGGAGACACTGGTTGTTCCAAGTACAGCAGAGTGCACTTAGTATGCTGTGGTTTATGGTTTGGGTTCTGCGGCGAGACACCTGCTGTCTGTCCACCAATGGGGACACAGCAGGTGTCCCCCACCTCACTTCACCCCACCACACCTTCCAAATCCATCGCCACCACCATAAAGCGAGAGATTCATGGGCCCTTCAATGTGACAGTCGGCAGTAAATATTTACCGGGCATAGCCAGGTGAGTGCTCTTTGTTCTGCCAGCGACAGAGATTGCAGCAGTGAACTGAGCACATCAATCTGTGGGGCACAGAGAGGTGGGCCTAAATACAATAAAATTGAACAGGTGGCACAGAGGTATTAACTGCACAAAAAAGATAGCAACGAGAAACACTTTTTTACGTATGAAATATGAGCAAATGGCGATTTCAAATTCATGTTATTTTATACAGGTAAATACTGCCCAGCCCTGGCCACGAAGAAGCCTGCTGGGAGTCTTCAGAGAAACAGTCCAGAACAATCCAGAGCTGCCATCCAGAAACGGCTATAAGCAGCCAACCTATGGACGATGAAGGACTACTGCTGGACCACCTGAGGTTACGGGGAGGGGCCTTGCGCAAGTGTGGAGCTGCCCTTGATCTGAAAAAGCCACCTTCATGACTCTCCACAGAAAGCCGAGCTTGCAGCACTGCAACACACGGCACCAGCATAGCCAAAATGCCATCCAAAATAGATTAGAATTCAGATAGCAGTTTTGGGTCGTGGGGTTGATTTGGGGGGGTGGGGGTTCTAGGCGGGGCAGTTGCTGAGGCAGCCTTGTTAGTGCGATACATCCATATGCGCAGGGAGAGGGCCATGGGGATGTGGCGATAAGTGAGAGGCATTAAGAGACGTCTGGCCAAAGGCGGAGGGAAAGTTCATTTGATAAACAGTGTCTTAGCAACCCTCGCCTCTGGAATATAATGCCGTGCATTCCACTTGCTGGGGGAATCTTGTCACTGGGAGTGTGCGGGTCACTATGGTAACAATCCATCTCTGAGGGTATGGGTTGCCGTGACAGTTTGTGCTGAAGCAATTGAGCCGAGGTGGTGCCTGAGATTTATGCGTTTGTGGAAATGTGTTGATCATAGTGATTGTCCAATGTGTTACCATCATACTTTAATTTAATTACTTTAATTATTTAAATACTTTTAACTAGGGATGCAACGATTTTTGCATTTTTTCAGACCAAGTACGAGTACTGAGTATACAGGTTTGGCCGATACAGTGTACTTTTAATAATATTGCATTTCTCTGCTACCATAAAAGTAAGACCACTGGTTTGGAAGACCCTGGAGTTATCATTATTTTTCATTGATTTTTGTGTTCACTCCTTTATCAAAAAGAACACAAAACTCACTCAGTTCCAATAATACATAACATGGAACTACTACTCAGTTCCGATAAAACATAACATGCAACTGTCACTCAGTTCCAATAAAACATAACTTGTATCCTAATTTGAGTAAAACAGTCTATGAAGCTGTTTCTGAAGAATAGATTATGAAACTGTCAGTTTTCAATAAAGTTTTGCTACACTCTCAGAAATAAAGTTACAGTGGCGATACATTTTTGTTCTTTAAAGAACAAACTTAGCAAATGTACCCTTTTAGAAGCAAAAATGGTACAAATGAATTATGTGTTGCTGGCTAGGGGTACAATTTTTTGGAGGCTACCTAGGCTAACACCCCAGTAACAATCGTTTGTGCCTTTTTAGTCACTTTTTCATACCTTTTTGTCTGAGAGTGTTCGCCTATAGTTAACCTGGTATTTAATATTGTTTTCCCATGGTTTTCGTCCATCAAAAACGTATTAGCTAGGAAAGCCGCACACACACCTGCTTCCCCTCTGATTGCTTCCAGCATAAATTGGTGTTAATAGCTTTGCCTCACGTGAGACCCAAGCGACGTTTACTCATATGGTACAAGTATGATTACTCAATGAACATTTTGGTGTTAAGCTATATCTAGAGAGGGGGGAAATTAATGCAGTCTATAACGAGTCAAGCGAGTCATTTCAGTCCCGATTTCACGGATGGCTCATTAAACAAACTATCAAAAATAGTTTTTCTCACAACCCAATATAATTTTGGGCTAGTAGCCTAGGCTATGTAACATTAGCTACTTTGGTAGCATTTAGCGAGTTATTTTAGGTGAGCTAAATAATGTTCACCAATGTTAAGACATTTAGCTTACTAAATTATAAAAGAGCTTAAGCTTCAGAAGTAATTTTGTGAATTTTGTTCATACCCAGTGAATATTTTTAGTCGGTGAAATGCCGTCTAGCATTCAGGTGAAAAACCGGCTAAATTTGATTGAGCCAGGCTATATCCGGGTTAAACCTGAGACATTTAGATTCCGGATTTTGCTCACTGGGTAAATGTAAATTAGCCTAGAGTAAGACATAATCAACTAGCTGACTGTTCTACATTCTCATTGTCTTTATCGTCGACTATCAGTTACCACACAAACCAAACACTCCCACCTCAGAAAAAATGCGTTTAAGACACAGCTTGAACAGCGTGTGACGTTCGTTCTGTCCGTCAAGTGCAGCGGCAATGCATTTAAGTCTATGTCCGGGATGTCTCTGGTGTGTAAGCAGGGATACGCAAAGCATCATCAGGTAGGCTATGCAGTGACGTGAATAGTGATGAATGATTGCAGTCTGCCATGCTTATATCGTCTTCCTTTAAACTTCCAATCCACTGACATTTTTTTCTCTTTTTTTTCTTTCTTTGGCGTAACTCAACGCTATGTGACGTTGTCGGTATCGGGTAGTTCTTATATGTTTTGGTTAGTAGACTGTTTGAAAGGACACCTGCGCATGGTAGGCTATTTCATGATGCATTGCTGTTGCATATGTGTTGCTGTTCTGAGAATGCATTATGCATGCTTACCCGTATGGATTGCAGCAACGACCAGGCATAACACTGTCCTAACACTCCACATGTGGGTTGCTATGATTGCATGCTTTGACTGATGTGTATCATAGCCATAATTGGTAGGTTTATTTGCACAGTCTATATCCATAACTGCCTTCCAAAGAGTATGCAGAAATTAAGTTCTGTTCTCCTCCAGTCCAGACTGTGCTTCACATAAAACAGAGAGGAACTTTGCTCTCAAATAATATCTTTCCTCAAGCTGTGCTGTATTTTCAAGACCACCAGTAGAGTAGAGTTGTCATTTTGAGGAGGGATAAAAACCAGGAAACAGCAGGTCAATAGACACACACATCTTCTCAAATTCAGAGAATTTCACCAGGGGTGTCAAATCATATACAATGTGAGTACCGGTTTTTGTTTTATCCCAGTGCTACAACGCCTGATTAATTAACTTATCATGGTCATACGTAAAAAAGGACCTTAATAAGTAGTCAGGTGTCTATGTTAGATTATTTTTAATACACTGCTGTTAAATATTTATATCATTATATATCATTTAAAATATATTGTGGTTTCTATGATGCTAGAGTTGTGGTTCTGTTGGATCAGCCTGAGGGTGCCCTCCTATGCCTCTCACCTGCACAGTGGAGAAGAGGCCTGCCGGCCCCTCTGGAAGATAGCAGAGGTCAGAGGTCACAGAGGTAAGGCAGACACCCTCCCCTCAAGCATCAGACAAGAAAGTTCGAGAGGCCGGATTCCCAGCCACTAAAACACCACGAATGGAAAGTTTGAGTTGACTGTTGACTCCCACCCCCCACTCCTCTTATCTCTGCCCCAGGCTGATACCCTCAACCCCCCCCCCCCCCCCCCCCCCCCCAAGTGCCCCCTGCCCCCTGCCCTGCAGGCTGTTTTTTATCAGTCTTGCAGAGGGTGCAAGTGTATCACTTGCATACATGTGTGTTTGTGCGAGTGGACAGAGCTACACCCCTCCCCCCACTCCTGGACTTACTTTTCGCTGCCCCTGGTTCTGTTTTTGTATGCACCCCCCCACTATCATTAAGGGAAATATAAATCAGAGTTGGTTCAGCTGTCAGCTTCTCCTGGCCTCTCCCAGCATTCCATGCTTTCAGAGCTCTGTCCTGACGTTCCCTGGGGCAGAGGAGAGACCGTGGACAGAGAGAGGGGGGTTCGGATGGGGGTGGGCGGTACCTGGAGGAGGTCGGCCTGGATCTCCTCACTCCATTTGTCGTTGCTCATTAGCTCTCTTTGTCCAAAAAAAAAAAGGAACCCCAAAAAATCAATTTTTTATTGAGGAATGCCTTAGACTTGGAAACCAGCCAGGGTGTTCCGGTCAAAATGGTTCTCTGCGGTTCCCGTACTTGTTGTATCTCTCTGCTCAGCTTTACAGTAAGTCACTGTTTATAACCCTCTATTTTCAACACCCAGGTGAGACTCATGGGCCTGCAGACATTACACTGCCACAGACACGCTGAGGTGTTATGGCACTGTGAGGGCTGATACCGGGGAGATAAAGGCAGATATGGAACAGCGCCCCCCCCCCCCCCCCCCCATTCCCCCTCTGTTCCTTACAGAAAAGGAATATACTGAAAATATATTGAAATAAAATATATGACCATGGTTGCACCACTTTAACAATATGCTGTCATTACATATATTTTTTTTAATACATTGCTGTGACATAAATTAATTATGATATTTTCATAATGTCATCGCATTTAAAATGCATTGCTGTATATTAAATTTCTGTAAGGGTTGTGCTTCACATGGAAACACTGAAAACTTTTCAAAGATATAATGTTAAAAACATTTCTAAAGGGCGTATTAAAAAATGAACTATCTTACAGCGGCAATGATATATTTCCCTATATAATGTGAAGTGTTGCAAAGTCCTGATGACACATTTTACATTAATATGCTTCCAGTATGTTCCATTTCCATGAGGGTGGTGTCTGTGACTCAGTCTAAAGCTGAACAGAGAGACGTGACTCTGCATGATCCCACTTTCCTGTTGAGCTGCTATTCCCAGCAGGCTGTACCCCACCCCCACATCCCCGCCTACACCCCCCAGAATGCCGGGCCCTCTGTGCTTATCAACGACTGTGACAGACGCTCACCAGGACCCCCGTCACGGTCCTGCTCCCACGGTCCCGACCCCCTGCTGCCCTCTCCCCACAATATCCTGTACTCATATCCAGGACAGTCCCGGTGTGCCGCGGGGGTCACTCTAGACTGATTTTCGGGGTCTGGCACCAGCAGCACTGGAGACAACAAAAAATACAGTATATTCCCAAAATATACGGATATTCAATATATTGTCATTCTTGCTTTGTCATTTTTTGTGACAATAGACGGCTGTTCTGATAATATTTTACACCACCCCTTTCACACATGCATCTTAACCCTGGCAATTTTCCATGTCGGGTGTCGTGTGAAAAGGAGCAGGTGTCAATTTTCCACATAAGATATTCCTCAAATTTGCCGGGTTCGAACTTAGTAAGATTTACTGAAATCTTCCGCCATGGCTCTAGTGTGAACAATAGCAGCAACATTCCCAGGTTAAAGCATGCAAAAGGTTATGGCGTTCTTACGCAAGACCTTTTGTTTCTGGCACAATTTATTTCATCAATACTTCACTGAATCTACGCATTACAAAAATTGTCATCACTGCCTCACAAATTGCTTGTGTGCTATGCGATTCTACCACGTAAACATCTGTGTCAGGCTCATCCAGTTTTAAGTAGCTTTTTTACCAATGTAGCAAGCTGGCTAGGGCTACATCTATGTAGGCCACATATCAATGGCGGATATACAGTAGCTAGCTATTTAACTTGTCTAACATAATTTTTGTTGCATTTTGACAAAAATTATTCTGCATATTGGTATTGATTTTTTAAATCTGATAAATCATGCTTCCATTGTGAATCTAACATTACCTACTTGGAATCATAAAACTGAGCTATATTAGCTAAAAATGTTACCATAATTTATCTTAAAATGATCACTCTTCTATTGGTTGGATTTGAATCTCTGCCTAATCTATTATTCAAGGAAGTATCTGGCTGTTTAAAAAAATAAACTAACGTTAATATTTGTCCTGCAATTTGCTTTGGAGTGTACCCATCCAGCCTTGCTTAATCTATCTGGAAGGGTCATGTCATGTGTGAACAGACTGACACACAATGTTTCCATATAGGAGACCTACAGTGAGCACCATAATTCATTGGAGAGTGACACATTTCTTGTTATTTTGGTTCTGTACTCTAGCAATTTGAGTTTGAAAGGATATAATGACAATGAGGTTGAAGTGCAGATTGTCAGCTTTAATTTGAGGGTATTTTCATCCATATCGGATGAACCTTTTAGAAATTATAGAACCTTTTGTACATAGTCCCCCCCATTTTCGGCCATCAAAAAATGTTGGACAGTTTAACATAATGTAGAATAAAGTAATCATTTTGAATATTTAGTCACATATCCTTTGCATGCCATGACTGGTTTTGAAATTTTTTCAGTCACAAACCATTCTATTTACTTACAGGCTGTATTCCTAGATAAACAGAGCTGTATTGTAATGACATCTGAAGCGCATTTTCACAACTCAAATGTCCGTCTATTGCAGTGCGCGAGTTTTCCGTTGAATGACAATTCACGCATTAGGTTTGATATAGGTGTTATCAGCTCCTTTTTAATGGATAGCCATTGTCCCGTACCATCGCACATCGCCTGGATGTTGATGGAGTGGGCTGAGAGCAATATAATGTGGCATCGTTTCCCTTCGCTGAGGGAAAGGTATGTGGACCTATGGAACCTTTTATTATTATGCATTTTTGATATAGCCTACACAATAATAATATTTCACATTGTGATCTAGATATTTTAGTCATGCTTGTGCGCGCCCCTGTGTGTAACAGACAGGAGGGTACGCGCGTTGTGCACACGCCTGTGTAGACGCACTTATATGCACCGTTAAAATAACATGTAAGCAGCAGCAATTGGCGGCTGCTTCCGGGTGGGGGGAGGGGCTCGAAGAGAATCGCTGCACACATAACGGCCCTGGGCGAGCTGGATTCACGGTCAGGGGCTCGAGGAGTCGCGCCCTGTAGAGGACGTGGCGACCTCCTTCCTACTACCGGCTGACAGGGTTGTGTAGCAGTGGTTCTCTAGCGGTTGCTACACGGGGGGAAATTCAATTAGAATAGGGGTTCAATTGGCTACTAAATTGGGAGAAAAATGGGGAAAAAATCAGAAACAAATAAAAATAAATAAAAAAAAATAACATGTATAACAACTAACAAATAACAACTGCGACATGACTTTAGACCAGGTTTGTGGTGGTTCTAGCGCAAGCGCTTTCTGCTGGCTCAAGATAGCAATACGCCAAAAAGAATCCTGGCCACTCCTCATTTTAAGACCAACACGCCCAGTTCACTTGCAATGGGCGCAAGAATACATGCTAGTTAAAGGACGTGAGCGCTAGGCGTTATTATGAACCTAGCGCCGGGTGTAAGATAGCAAAGACACTTGCGTTTGGGTTAGCGCCGCTTTGCGCCGGGTGTAAGATAGGGCCCATGATATCTTATTTTCTGGTACTCCTACAAGCGATACTATAACCTCTCTGCATTTGAATGGATCTCTATGGGAATTGGGGGTGGGACTAGATTTAGCTGTAAATTACACTGGAATAGTATGGAACACATGGTTGGCTAAATGGTTCATCAAGGGTCTGTGATGTAAATTCAAACAGTTAGAGTACAGAACCAAAATAACAAAAAATGTGTCACTGTCCAATAAATTATGGTGCTCACTGTATATGTATGGGGAAACCCACTACCTAACCCAAATAATTGAACCCACAATGTTGTGTGAGAAAGGGGCTTATGATATGAGCACTGACTTGATAGGATGTTACTTGAAATGTACAATATATTGTCATTTGTACTGGAAAATGTTTTGAAAAATTTATTAAAATTATATTGCAAATTATACCAATAATTGCAGTTTGGGAATTTTGCAGAATAGATTTACTGTACAATATATTGATATTTGTTACAAAATATATTTTCAGCGAGTCTATATATTCAAGTGTATTATTCAATGTATTGCAGTATATTTTTCAATAGATGGTAATATATATTTATTGCGAGGGAGGACGGGGACTGAATAGGAAGCATTGTCCCATCCGTGCGTTCTGAGAAAAGATTTAATCTTCTCATCCCCGCAGCCCATTATTGCCTCAATCAGCAACACTTTCATTTCAAGTTTGCAAAGGCAGCTTTTCAGATACGCGTTCGGTCACGCCGTCACATTTAGCATTGACTCATATGTGCCCAGGGGCTTTATGGGAAATGGTTTTCTTCACTGCGCCTCAACAACGTTGCGATACGTCACCTTCATGGGCTGCCAATCCGCGGCGAAGTCACACATAAGGTGCATCTGGCCACCTGCTGAGTCCTCCTGGCCTTTAATGAGTCTTCAGTCACTGCCATAAATTCCTCACACAATGGGAGACCTTTTACAAGAAATGCTTGACTCGCTCTGAAGAACTTTTTCTAAGAACCGTCTTTGTCTGTGCAGGGGCAGGTTTTTGCATCCAGCTCGCTTGATAACTGTGATATCAAAAAGGTGAGCAATTTCAGGTTTGGTGCATGTGTGTGTATGTGTGTGTGTTTGTGTGTGTGAATGGCTCTATTATTTTCTTAGTTTGTCCATGTGTGTGTGCATGTCTGTTCATGTCTATGCATCTATGTGTGTGTATTTGTGCACTTGAATGTGACCTTGCACATGCGTCCATTGAGAGTACTCAATACTCCACATATGCTCCTTCAAGTAATGAGAAGGAATTGATTGTGTGCTGTTCTAAAGACACTTCCTGAACTTCGCTAGCATCATTAGAGTCAGTTGGACCTCACATGCATGAGAGAGAGAGAATGAGAGAGCGAGGCAGGAGGCAACAGTGAGTGTTCTTGCGCTGGTTTAGACTGAGTAGCAAAGAGCCTCTCAGTTTCGAGTGGTTACCTGAGAAACCAAGCAGTTGACAAATCTATTTTCACAGCCCCCGACAGAGGGAGAGCTCCATTAGGTCTGCTTTCATTAGATCAGTCAATGTTAATTACATTACCTGACATTCATTTAACACTTCCTCTTCTCCAGGGCCTTACAATGCAGAAGAACAGCTCTGTGATTTAAACATGCAATAGTGATGCAAACCAGATACGTGCAAAATCATTCATCTACTAATGCAGGCAATATCAACCAAGAACTATGACACTATAAATAAATGTAATAACAAAAGTGATATGACCAATTATGTCATAATGATCACTGATTTAATTATGTAGCAGGTTATAAGGGCATAGGAGCCAAGATGCAGTCTGTTTGAAGCTTAAACACTGCATCAGTTTTAATCTGTATGGGATCTACAGTATCACCTCAAAAGCACCCCAGCCTGCCTACCAGCATCTTATATGCAGTGTGTATGCGTGTGATAAGAATGGTGTATCTCTTGCATTCCTTGTCAGGACAAAGTCCTGAGACGTGTCCAAGCCACACATCCATATCTTGTGACTTTTGCACAGTCTCGCTTTGGACTGTTATGTCAAGGAGAAGTTTTAGTTTAATCTCCTCAGTCTGTGGTTTTTCTCTCCTCGAGTTTGTGTGCTTTGGGCCCGGTGCGGGAGTAACTTTGGGGGAACGGGCTGGGGAATGGGCTGTTGATGCAGTGTCTGTTCCCTCTCTGTGGTTGGGCTGTATTTGGGGTTTCTGAGGTGCGTGGGTGTTGGAGACTATTGCGCCGGGACAATGATGCATGACGGTGATGGCCTGTTGCCAGAACTGAGAACATGACATCAGCCCTGCTCGCTTCCCTGTGAATCTGTCATCACCAGGGGAGCTGCATTGTCTTGCCTATGAACTGACAGGTCATACCCAGTACCCAGTCTGCAGGAAAGGACTGTGTGTGCGGTGTGTGTTACGATATTTCTGTGTGTGTGTGTGTGTGTGTGTGTGTGTGTGTGTGTGTGTGTGTGTGTGTGTGTGTGTGTGTGTGTGTGTGTGTGTGTGTGTGTGTGTGTGTGTGTGTGTGTGTGTGTGTGTGTGTGTGTCTGGGCGTATGTGTGTGCATGAGTGTACGTGTGTGTGCATGTGCGTACAGTTCCACTCAAAATTATTCAAACCCCTTCACTTTTTGCACAATTTATTGTGTTGTAGATTTAATTTTAAATTGATAAAATTGCCATTTTTGCCCATCAATCTACACTCAATAACCCATAATGACAAAGTGAAAACATGTTTTTTGAATTTTTTGCAAATGTATTAAAAATCAAAAACTGAAATCTTTAATGTGCTTTAATGTATTTTTAAAGTATCATATTTCATATTTGGTCGCTTATCCTTTGCATGCTGTTACTTCCTGAAATCTGTGACCCATCAACATCAAAACACTCTCGGTATCTTATTTTCAGGTACTGTTACAAGCGATACTTTAACCTCTCTGCATTTGAATGGATCTTTATGGGAATTGGGGGGTGAGACTAGATTCAGACCAGCCCCAAACCATCACTCTACAGCCAGATATGGAGTAGATGTGGATGGATCACTTTAAGGGTTTCTTTTCCTGACTTTTTTCCCCATAGAGTTCTATAGGAAAATGAGTCAGGAGAAATAACCCTTGCAGTGATCCATCCACATCTACTCCATATCTGGCTGTAGAGTGATGGTTTGGGGCTCGTTCGATAGCTCAGACCCTTGATAACTTCCAGCCATTTCACCAGTCATGTGTTCCATACTGTACCAGTGTAATTTACAGCTAAATCTAGTCTCACCCCCCAATTCCCATAAAGATCCATTCAAATGCAGAGAGGCTATAGTATCACTTGTAACAGTACCTGAAAATAAGATATCGAGAGTCTTTTGATGTTGATGGGTCACAGACTTCAGGAAGTAACAGCATGCAAAGGATATGCGACCAAATATGAAATATGATACTTTAAAAATACATTAAAGCAAAGGTATGAATACTTATGCACATGAGAGATTTCAGTTTTAGATGTTTTAACTTTGTCATTATGGGTTATTGAGTGTAGATTAATGGGCAAAAATCTTAAAATTTTGAACCATTTAAAATGAAAAATCTTAAAAGTTTTATCCATTTAAAATGAAATCTACAACACAATAAATTTTGCAATAAGTGAAGGGGTTTCAATAATTTTGAGTGCAACTGTGTGTGTGTGTGTGTGTGTGTGTGTGTGTGTGTGTGTGTGTGTGTGTGTGTGTGTGTGTGTGTGTGTGTGTGTGTGTGTGTGTGTGTGTGTGTGTGTGTGTGTGTGTGTGTGTGTGTGTGTGTGTGTGTGTGCGCGTGTGTGCGCGTGTGTGTTACAGTACCTTTTAGTACTTTGCGAGGTTGGAATTATAGGGTTCCGTCTGCAGACAGTATAGTTTTCAGCTGTTGGGCTTTAGAATAAATCTATTCTATTGTGCAGAAAAAGCATAACAAAGAACATAACTCATTTCTGGGGGAGGGGGGGGGCGGGGGGCAGTTGAACCCTACAATTTGGAGCTCTCTATTTGTGTGAGCATCTGCCTATCAGTGCAACCAATCGGCAAGGACCAAAGAAGACATGAGCATGAGCAAGAACCAGCTCTGACGCTCATTATGGAATTGCAGCAGACTTGGGAAGAAGAGGGGGAAGAAGAGGGGAAGAAGAGGGGTTAGACATGAACAAGACCAGTCGGCTACAGTGCATGTAGTATAGAGAAAAACATTAGATGAGGAAAAGTTCATCAGACCTGGGTAAAATTATGATTATTTTTGAATACTTTTGCCTTTAGATAAAACTCCAATTCCTGCTTTTATTCACATCTTGTTTGGTTATGATCGCTATCATTTCACTTTAATGGATTGTATTATTTTCCTATATAAAAAGGGCTGTAATTCCTACACGGATCACCCAATATGGATGTAAATCCCTTCAAATTAAAACTGACAGTCTGCACTTTAACCTCATATTCATTGTTTTATTTTGGTTTCCCAGGTAACCAAATCCAATGTACTGGCGTACAGAGCAAACGCAACTATTATTGTGTCACTGTCCCAATACCTTTGCCTTTAACTCTATGCTGCATAGTGTAAAATATGTCATGCCAATAAAACATTTTAAAATTAAGCTGAAAATGGAGAGACACTAGGTTGTGCTGTCTTTGTGACACAGAGGCTGTGTCAGTACTCTGGGTCTGTAGAACTGGGACACAAAGTTCTCCCAGTGAAAGGGATTATGGTTATTGAGACACCAGGGAGAAGGAAGAGGGCAATGTCAGAGTCATGAAATAAGAATACGAGACCAGGCTTACTGGCCCATCTATGTGACTTAACCATGATATAAATAGTTAGTTAGATAACTTTGGCTTCAAAAGTGTAATCTATCTCCAAACGGTGTGGTCATTGGGAGATGTGCTACTGTGGTATGGAAAAACGATCTAGCCCAGAAAAAAAAAAAGGTTTTGAGAGAATAGTAAAAAAATGGCTGCCAGCTTATCGGCCAGGGGCTTCCTTCTGTCTCTGTTCTGTGTACCGACCTCCTGAATATATCAATGCCAAGAAAATCATTGCTGACTGGACCCACCCAGCAAACACTTTCTATGAATGATCTTTCATAAGAGCTTAATAAGTGCTTCAAACATGCTTATGTCAATAACCAAAAATAAATGTATAGTGTGTCATTGGTATGTAATATTAATGTCATTAATAGTGCGACAACACACCATATGCCTATATGCGGTTATTGACATAAGTATTTATGAATGCTTAAGTAGTGCTTATGAAAGTGATTTAAAGTGAGATATACTGTGGCTCTTATATAGGACCATTTGAAAAAAGTGTTGCCTAAATCATTAAATACCCCACAAACAGAAACTCAGTGCTATGAGAACAGTTGTGCCCTGGCTTCTTCTATATTCTAGTTTCTCAATACACTGCAAAGTATCCCACAGTCAGGTTAAATATGGTATCGATGTGATTTAAACATGTAGCCATGTATATTGTATCCTCTTTTAAATTTAATTCAATTAAATTTCAATATCTGCTGGGGATTTCTTCTCAACAAAGACTTAACTCACAAGTAGGCTAAGTAGAAAGGTGCGTGGAGGAACTGTATATAAGTCAGCAACAGAGAATCTATGTGCATATGAGCATATGTGTGAGAGAGAATCTCTGTGAATTTGTGAAAATGTGTGTGAGAGAGAGAAATGTGCTGGCTTCTCAGTGTGACGTGATGTGACTGGTTAATTTAACGTGTTACCATGACTGTGTGTTGTGTCAGGATGAGTGTGGATCTGTGCCTGTGCATTCACAGGGTCATGGAATAAATCCATATCACAGTGCTGCTTTGCTCTGACAACATTCAAATAAATGAAAAATAAATAAATAATGTTCCACCATGCAGACCAGGGCTATAATTACCGATAGTCAAACGGCTCCCAGACGCCTGGGACTGGGTTTTGAGGAATGCCCTTCCGCCCCACTGTCTCAGCGCTCCTTTGCATGTCAGCCTCCAGCCTGGTTCCAGCCATGGAGCAGTACACCTTAGTGGGCATTCATTCCCAATGGCTGTGCTTGTATTGTAAACTGCCCCAAAGTGTTAATGGCTTGGGCCAGTCACCTTGTCTGTCTGTGTGGCATGATGGGACTTTAGCAGAGGGTGAAGGGAATCGAGACAGGCTGCATTAGTGGTGTACACTGTGCTCGCGGCCTGTTGCTCAGATACAGAGACTATGCGCCAGCTCAGAGGCCTACCCAGCCTGCCCAGCCTGCTCACCTGCTTCCTGTCAAGTGTGTCTCTCTTCGTAGTTTACGTGCTCTGCCAACTATATGAGGAGAAAAAAAAGAACAACAATAAATCATAATTTTTACTGTTGCCTGCATGCATGCCCCCCCCCCCCCCCCCCCCCCTCCCCCCAACTTCCTGCCAGGTCACATGTGTGATTAATTAAGGTTCCTTTGAAAGGAGGGTGACATCATCATCTGGCCCCATGCAAGGTACATGTTTGGGCTGCTCTGTGTTTCCATGGAAACTATGATGTAATGGCCATGCCGGCCTATTTTTCGGGAAAGGGGGGGTTTTTCGCAGAACAGACACAGACAGTGATCTGTTGCCAAAGTTGCAGTAATGTAAACAGGGTTTTTTTGTGTGTGTTTTGTTTGGATCAGTGGTTTGTCACTGGCACTGTGGAGGCATCGCGTGCTTCTCTCCGAACGATCTCCGCTGGCCGTCATTCACTTTTTATCTCACCGTTCACTCCTCACCACAAAGGGATGGAAAGAACTGAGATGGAGGGACGGTGTCAAAAACCTTTAGCGTCTGTGCAATCTAGCAGGCAGTGGGCACTCGCTGTGTTCAGATGGAAAATGATCCAAGCTGGTCTCTACAATGAACTTTCATTTTCATGTTGTTACATGCGTGAGCAGCATGTAACCAGATTTTCCATTTGTTCCAGATTTTCGTAACTCTTGCAACAGGGAAAGCTTCCACTCCTACTAATCTCTCACCTTAAACAGGGTGAATGGAGAAACTTCTAGAATAAGATGAGAAGGGGAGCTGCCCCTGTGCCTACTGTTTGAACATAAGAAGGGGCACAGACATACAGGCAGGGGACAGTGTCAGACGCCGAGGTCAGAGAAGCCCTCTTTGAGGAGATGGCCCACAGCTGCTCTGGAGTCGGCTCTTTCCAGAGTCCCTGGCTCCCTGAAGCAAGTCTATGTAAACAGAAGGAACAGGCCCCTACGACCCCCAGAGTGAGTCACAGTCTCGGAGTGCGTGACCTCACACGTGCGTCATAGTCTGTTTATGACTTTGAGAGTGTGTCACAGTCGTGGCCTGCGCTCTCGCCGGCTGCGCAGAGATGTTGCAACGCTCGAGCCGGCCGAGCCCATCGTGGGAATCCCAGTTTAGGTTAACGGGTTCCTTCGCCGCCGATCTCCTCGGATACTGAGGTCGAGCTGAAACACGATTTCCCGCAGCGCGAGACTCCTTGTGATGTCATGGGCTTACTTTCACAATTGGTCCCGGTCTACCTGCAGATAAGGCCGGTGAGATTTGATAAGCTGCTTGGGAATTGAACATGAGACAGGACATCGCTAGTGTTGAGGTTAAATGGCACGCCCACGGCATGCAGTCATCATGTCTCAGAACCACTTGATATTGTGTTCCTCTGGGACCTGCTGGCCACAATGGGCTTACCGTTGCTTATATTTAAAAATGTAAACATATTTTACCTTTTCTGGAATTCTCCAGGTAAAATATGGCAGTTTGAAACTGAGTCATGAGCGAGACTCTCAATCAAAATACAAACTTTTTCATCATTGAATGCTGTATGAAATTAGTTACTTCAGCTGGAAAAAGACAGAGGTTTTAGCGGTCAAACCATTGTCTGTGATGACAGGCTAATATAATAAATTCCAAAAAGCCTGGATTATCATCCGTCTTTGTGTTTTTGCTATTTTTGAGCACAGCAGTCACTTGATCTTGGAAAGTTTGAAACAAAGGAGCGAAGAACAACGTAAGTGATATGGAAAATCTGGAATATGAGATCTCTCTCCCAAGACACAGTTTGACTGGGAAAGCTCGTATATAATGGCTATTATTATTGCATTTTGTTTCCATACTAGAATTGTAAGATGGTTGATGGTGCATAAGGGAAAAATATGCTTGGCCACAGTGGGGGAAATGCAGGGATACTGCTGACCACACAGAATGTAATGGTTGAGTGCTCACATACACTGATGTGAAAAAGAAAGTAAACACTCTTTCAGTTCTATGGTTTTACATATTAGGTTTTGCATATTCTATGGTTTTACATATTAGATGACTAACCCTCATCTAGCCCTCGCCAAGTCCTAACGGCAGATAAAGCTAACCTCGTATGACACAGTCATAGCGCACACCAATTTTGCTTTGTCATTATTTATTCAATCAAAAATAAGCGAACATGCACATTTTTAACGTCACTGCATCACTCACTTTATAGGCTATTGTTAAGTAGCCTTGTGCTCATGCCATGTGACTTTTTATCTTCTACACAGTTGTTCAGCTAAATAAAATTTCTCACGTGGCGATTTCCAACGTTACAATTTGGAATCCCTTCGTCAGCCACGCAGACCAGCCAATGGGAACCCATCTCAAAATCACGGTGCCACCTGCATGGTACTTGTGTGGAAAAACACAGAGAAAACGGGGACCAGCGCTGGGTGTGACAGGGACGTGTGTGCTTGTGTAAATGTTGTGACGGACAGTGACGCATGATGTGTGTCTATGGCTTGTAGCTTTCCTCCAGCTGGTTTTGTTTACAGTAAACAGTGGGGTGGAATGCTATTTAGGTCTGGGGGCGGGGGGGGGGGGGGGGGGGGGGGGGGGGCGGGTGGTCGGCTTGTGCTCCTATTGTGGCTGCGAGACATCTCAGTCTCTACCTACCCCACCCCCTAACACACACACACACACACACACACTCTGCACCCATGAGGAATGTTTGCTCTCACAGTGTCCTGTTACACATGGGGGGAGAGGAAGGCCATCGGCCCCATTTAATGCTCACTTGCTCACAGAGCCATATAGTCTCACCATTTCACACAAACGCATGCAGACACATTTACAGAAGCGATCTCTCATGCTGACAGGCCCACCATATCAAATCCACACATGTGCGCAAAGTTCATTCAGATGAATTGTTTTGAATACAGACCCTAAAAAAGCCCCGTTCCATCTCCCCTCCTCCACACCTGTCTCCTGGGAGGAGGAGAGGGCCGGTGAGTCTGGGGCACTAAAGACTCTCCACTCCGCTGTCATACTGCCACCTTTTCTTCATGTGTCTCTACTCCCCTCCCCCCATACCCCCATAGAGAGAGAGAGAGAGAGAGAGTGAGGGGGGCGTGGAGGGCGGGCTTTCATCCTGTGATGTATGACAACACGACTGAAGGAGGGCGGCAGCCGGGGCGATTGACACGATATTGTAACAGAGAGAAAAGGGGAGAGGAGACATCTTTCCATCAGAATGTGAGCTTATGCATCTGTGTGTGTGAGAGAGATAGGGAGGGAGAGATGAGTCATTACATTTTGTGTGTGTGTGTGAGAGAGAGGTGTATCATTAGATTTTGTATGTGTGAGAAGAGGGAGACAGTGAGAGAGAAAGAGAGGGAGAGAGAGATGACAGAGTGGTGTACCATTATAAGTTGAGGCAGTTGGGTAAGGCTAATACACCAGAAGGAGGAGAGAAAAAACAGCAAAAAAAGCAGGACTCCTGCCAACTGCTGACAGGGGGCTGGAATGAGGTGAACGCTCCCTCCCCTGTCCTCCTCCCCTCCTCCCCTCTCTCCTCCCCCCTCCGGCCCCCTTCTGGAGAACAGAGAGATGAACCTGCCTGTGTGACTCCAGCTTCAGAAGAGCTCGTCAGGGAGAGCAGACGCACATGCCGCACACACACACACGTACGCACACGCGCGCACTGGAGCCGTCGTCAGCTCTGAAGGTGAAGTGGGCTGGACACACACGCACAACTCCTTAGACACAGATGGGACTGCTAACCCTGACTGTATGACTGTGGTGAGGCTCATCCTGAAGGTTTTTCTCTGCTTATCTTTTTCCTAAAATATCGTTCTTTAAAGAGGAAATAATTAATTTTTTGCAAGATTTTAAGATTCATTGTTTTTAAAAAATATATATCTGTTGAAGTGATTTTACATTTTTTGGGAATTCATTTTTCAGAATACTATTTTTTCGATTACATTTTTTTAATTGCACTTTTGAATTTTGGTGCACTTTGAAGACCTCCCTCACAAGTGTTTTTTTTTTTGTGGTGGGTGGCTGAATTTGTGTCACAATCCCTGACAGAGGAACTCTCCTGAGGGACCTCCTCACAGTTCAATGGGATTTTAAAGGGTTGACTGCTCAGAGATTGCTCTGTTCACCCCTGTGCCTCCAAAGGACTTACCCTGAGACCCACCTGACACCCCTCCCCCCCCACCCTACGCCCCTCTGTCTGATAGAGGCAGGAGCAGCAGAGCCCACCCCCCCCAAAAAAAAGACAACCTGCAGGAGAACTGAACACACAGACCCAGAGAAGAGTGGGCAGCAGGACAGAGGTGTGTAAGCGGACTGTGGCAGCCAATCGCAAGAAGGCTGAGAAGACTTGCGGTTTGAAGGAAACTGAAGACCGGGGGGGGCTATGGATGTGCTAGGAGAGATGGGGGGCCTTGGCGACGGGCGGGCGGAGGCGCACGTCAGCTCGGGCACGTGCCCGGACGTCCCGCCCGAGGACGAGACGGTTTGCGCGGCGCTGGCCCGCTACGAGGCCACGCTTCGGGACGCCGTCCGGGAGATCCGGGCAGACGTGGGCGCCTTCAAGGCGGGGGTGGAGCAGCGCCTGGAGGAGGCAGGCCGGGTGAGCGGGCCTTTGGGCCGGGCCGTGTCCCAGCTCCAGCAGGAGAACCGCCAGCTCCGCGGCCAGCTGGAGGTGCTCACACGCCAGCTGGAGGCCTTGACCGGGACGGTGTGCGACAGGAGCGCCCTGACGAATAACAGCAGCCACCCGTCCGACCTACCCAACACGCCCCTGCCCCTGGCCTCCCAGCACTCGCCTGCATCCCCCACCAGCGGCACCCCGATGGGGTACTCCTCCGGGCCCAGCCCGGCCCCTGCACTCTCTCCAACCACCACTCGCTTCTCCAGCCGGGCCACCTTCTCCGTGTTCAACAAAACCAGCGTGAGTACTGTATGACCACTGCACACGTTCTGTGTGTGTGTGTGTGTGTGTGTGTGTGTGCGCGCATATGCAAATACATTTGTGTGTGAAAGTGTGGGTGGATTTGTAAAAATCCTCATTTGTCTTGAGGCACAAGCGGAAGGTTATTTTCTTTAATGTAGGTTATTTGCAGGTTATGATTGTACTGGCTGCGGTTTCTCAAGGCTGCTGTGTAATCTGTGCTCTAAGAACAGACAGTCCTGTGCGCTCATTGCAGAGACAGAGTGAGTTCCCATCACTCAGCCTAACCACCAGGTCAACGCTAAATGTTTAGCATGCAGTTAGATAGGTGCTCCTGATTATTTGCATGTTAGCTGCTGCGGTGTTAGACCTGTTTCACTTCTGCTTTTCTCATTCATAAGCCATTGTTGGAACTTTTATAATAATAATCATAATATCTTTATTTGTAGGCTATAGCACTTTTCAAGCATATACAGCACAAAGTGCTTTACAGAGATAAAAAAACATAATGTAAAAAAGAGCAAACATTTAGGAAAATTAACACAGTGAAAAACAAGAACACAAAAATATGTATAAATACAAAATAAAATAATAATTAGGCATTCATGAGAGCGACACCATAAAAATGAGTTTTAAGATGTGATTTAAAAGAAGCCACTGATTCAGCAGATCGAACCATAGTAGGAAGGCTGTTCCACAGGCTAGGAATCCTAAGAGAGAAGGCACGATCCCCTTTTGACAGTTGTCTTAGCAAAATTCTCATGGAAAGTTTTACTTCGGCACTTAATAATGCACATAAAATTTATTCTAAACGTGTAACTATAGCTGTTCAAACTTCAGATATGTGCTTCAGTTTGTTTTTATTTCCTTATCTCTTGAATTCTGAGATGAATTGCACTGAATACATCCATTGTTCAAAGATCAAATTCCATTTTTTCACTCTTCATAGAATGATTGGATTTTCCCACTCCCATCCTAAGTCCTTCATTGTTATGGTGCTGAACAACCCAGCTGTTTTCTGTCACCCCAATCAGTGCCGGGTGTATTCTCAGAAATGAGCAAACTCACACACAGACTTATACACAATCATAATCTAACATGATTACACTTATACCCAGACACATTAGTGCAGTAACCCTTCCTTACACAATGGAAATGTGTGAGTATAGGCCCTGAACAACCTTCCATTGTTTCAAAAATATAAATTGGATCTTCACATAAGTATAAACATATTTTAGAAAAATTTAAATGAAAAATGCCTCTTCCTCTTTGAGTGCTAATGTAAAGGTGTAGTAAATATGAACATGCACAGTTTAGAACAGACATGCTGTATTTGAATATGCTCCCTTTTTCCTTTCAAAAGGAAAAAGGGAACATGGAAAAAATTGCATTGATGACATAATCCCTTTCCAGCCCCACACTTCCACACCTGTTGCCGTCCTGTTGATGAAAGCATGGAGTACATGTGCTCGTACAGAGTCATGGGGCCATGTTGGTAGGTTAAAATGACTCAGAGATTGTATTTTCTGGCAATTTATCACCAATTTATAAAAATGGAATTAGACCATTTAAACGGGGGCTCTGTGACCAGGTAGATGCATACAGAAACATCCTTTAGGTATATTGGCAGAGGTACGTAACCCCCCCACCCGGGACATTCTCGCTGTGTGTCGTCCGTCTGTGGGCCCCCGGGCCTCCTCTCTGGGGCTAGCTCGCCCTGGCCCCTGTTCCGGCTCGTTCTCCGAACACTGCGCCTGCCGTTCCCACCTTAGACAGAGTCAGGGTCAGCTTCTTCTTTTATGAACCGTTCTCCTTCTGTGGAGTCATTTGGGATGATGGGGCCATGTAGGGGCTTATCAGTGGTCAGAGGAGGATCCTGCTCCCCACTTAGGCCTCCCTCTTTCTGCCTCCCCAGTGTGGAACCCCTCTCCCCTCCTCTCCTCTTCTCTCTTCACCCCATCCTTTCCTACACAGGTCACAGTAGAGCCAAGTCATCTGGTGGCGTGTCCTTGCGCTCGCAGGCTGGCCACACCTGCACAGCCGACGTCAGAGCGCATTCCTCCTCTCCTATCAGGGACGCGATGTTGCCCATTACTGTCAGTGCACGCAGATACACTCTGGGGTCAGTGGGTTATCTGTGATTTTACTGTACCGTGACAACACGGCAGCGCGCTGTAAATATCCAGGTCTTTCTCCCTGCAGGGAGTGCGTCGGGGGGGAGTCTCGCGTTTTACAGCTGTGCTCCGGGGCCTGAGGAGCCACAGGGGAGACAGTGGGAGAGATAAGAACGTGCGCGCCTGTGTGTGACTGTGTGTGTGTGTGTGTGTGTGTGTGTGTGTGTGTGTGTGAGTGTGTGTGTGTGTGTGTGTGTGTGTGTGTGTGTGTGTGTGTGTGTGTGTGTGTGTGTGTGTGTGATCTGTGTGTGTGTGTGTGTGTGTGTGTGTGTGTGTGTGTGTGTGTGTGTGTGTGTGTGTGTGTGTGTGTGTGTGTGTGTGTGTGTGTGTGTGTGTGTGTGTGTGTGTGTGATCTGTGGAAACTCCGTCAGAGCAGTCATACTCAGAGTGAGAAAACACAGATGCCAGAAGAGGGAGAATTTAAGGAAGAGTGCACACAAACAAGGAAAAATCAAATCACCACTACTCAGAGCATGCAAGAATACTCTCACACAAAGCAGCCTGTCTCTCACGCTCTCTCTCACGCACAGAAAGCAACGGACACACACACATTTCGGCACAGTGGGAAAGCGCCTTGTGTGAGTCCCAATCTGGAACCTACAGTTGTGGCTCTGCATCTGTTTTTTTCCACAAAAATATGGACAACATGCTGCCATTCTAGGCTCCAGGGTTAGTTGGGGGATGTAACAGGCTTACTTTCATCCCTCCCCAAATACATGCACCCACACACAAACAAACACCCCAACATTACTCGAACTCACCCTTATCCTAATAGAAGATGTACAGAAAGAAAACTGAAATGGCATTGCAGTCACTCCAAAAATGAAAAAACGAAGGAAAATAATTAATTTGAAGGCCTTTATTGTAATGGCTATAGCACAAAAAACCAGTAAGCAAAAAAGCCAACATGTTTCGACCACAGCTGTTGTTCATCAGGGCTTAAAGAAGGAAGTGCAAGTGAGGTATCACCTTTATAGACAAGGTGACCAATAGGAGGCAAATATGTCACATGAATATAACACCCTTATCCTAGTTGGTTCAGGACACTTAGGGCCTGATTTCCTAAGGCCTTTAGCGTGTGCAATGATTGGTCATGGTATTTGTTTTGCACCAATCATTGGTTGTGTTATCCCTTATGCTTATGGAAATGTAATATACTGCAGTATATTTTAAATATATTGTGAAGATAGTTTTGATATATTTTCAATATACTGCAGTGTATTCTTTTTCCATAGGGGATTAGTTTTGCATGTGCAAAAAGGTTTTGCACCCGCTAAATTTCTTTGTGTTCTCTTTTCCACCCTTAGTGTGGTGGAACCTGTGATATAGCTGGTCCTGCAAACATTCCTTAAAACAAATGTTTATTTCCATCTCATGTTAGGGATGGAAATGTTCTCGTGCATGTATTATTTTCATTAAAATGTTTAAAACAAAGCAATAAAGTCGGAAGGAAGGTAGCTAGCAACATTCTGACCTTTGTGCATTTCATTTAGTGATTAAATGACTAAAGATATCGGTGATGATCTGCACTTAAGCTAAGCATAGTTTACAAATGTATGCAATAAAATAAGGACCCTTGGCAGATGTTTTGGAAAGCTACAGCTTCAAGTGATTAAAGAGAAATAAGCAAAGGTGCAGCCAGCTCATTTAGACAGTCCTGTTTAAAAAAACACATATCGATGCAACAATGCAGTAGGGCTGATGTAGGCTTGTGCACCGAAATCTCTGGTCTGAAATAGGCCTGCCGTCGGCTGAGCCCATCTTTAAAGTGCAGTCTAAATGGACTGGGCTGGGCAGAGATGGATATGGCTTTCATTCTGTCTGAGTGTCGGCTTACCTTTATTCCTGTGCGTATTAATCATGGACTGAATTTAAACCCAAGAAGGAGAGGTTCAGCAATAAATGCTTTGATCCGCAACCACGGCAATCTGTGCCTTCACAAAATGCTTATGAAGCGCATGGCTTGTGAAATTCATGTGCAGGCAAAAATTTACGTTCTATTAAATTTCTCTGGAAAAACAGCCTTCAGTCTTGGCACTAAAGGGCAATCTATACCTGCTTCCCTGTGCCCGGTGTTGCCGTGGTATTGGAATGAAGCGGGCTGCTGTGTATCCCAAGCATACGCGCTCTATGGTGCATGATGGAAGGCCACCTGATTTGATCCATAGATGGAATTGTTCAAATTTTCCCCTGAAGGTTAGTTCTGTTTTGTTCTTGGCAGTGATGACTTATTATTGGGGTTTCCAAGTATTCATTGTACCAGCCGTACACCCTGGCTCCATTCAGCTTTTAAACACAGCCTGTTTAAAGGGCTTATAAAGTTTCATTGGGGGGGGGATTTTAAGTGCTAACCCTCCCCTCCCCAACCCCACTCAATTCAGCCTAATTTTGCATGCACACTCTTTCACAGGTTCAAATTTTAACCATTCCAACCCAGTTGATCAGTAACTAGGGCTACAAACAGTAATGTAATAGCCTGGACGTCCCATATTTTAGCCAAAAGTAATTTGTTGTCCTTTGCCCCATATTATCCTTCACATTTTACCTGCCATTGATTCATGACTATGACACGTGCTAAAAACAAAGCAGCTGGCTGAGGAAGCGAATGGTGAGGTATCGCCCTTGTGCATACCCGACCAAATTTGGGTAGCTTTTTGGTGACTGTGCACCGCAAATGCTCCAGTGAAATTAATTAGAAAAATATCCACCACCCAGCTCACAAACGTACTTTGTGTTCTAACAACAGAATGTTGGCAGCACTGTGAGTGACTGACTCCTAGTTATTAGTATCCATTGTGCAGACCTTAGCATGCCGTCAAATGCGTCTCAGGGAAAGCTAATTGGGAACAAGGGTCCACATCCAGATTTATGTCCCGTTTCAGTTGGCTGCACCCACCTTTCTCGGTTCTGGCCACCTCTTTGTCCTTGTTGGCTTTGCACGTCATTTTCCTTCTGGAAACCTCCAACTGACCCTTAAATTCCTCCACCAATAATAACAGCCTACCTCCATGTTTAACTGTACAAGTTTCAACAAGGAGATGGCCAAAGATTAAGATCTTAACTTAGAACAGAAAGTGTACATTTTGGAGCTTTTTGTGAACATAAAAACTGCCCATGGCTAGTCCTGTTAACAAGCTGGCTGACAGAACAGGAAATGTAGCTCGCTAAATGGTTCATTTAAAAAGTGTCAAGCAGACAATAGGGGAAATTGCATTGGCATACAGTATGATTTACATTAGCCAGGTTAAAAAAAGATATGGCTTTATACATGGTTGAATCACATGAGTAAATTCAAAACAACTTTTTATTGGTTTTAATAAATAACTTTATATTTAAAGATGCACATTTAAACCCATCATTAGATTAGATTAGATATTTATTGTCCTCAAGAGGAGATTCATTTTCATAAAGGAAAACAAAAGGAAACAAACCCAATGGGGCAAGGAAATCCTTACCCAGTAAAAAAGTCAAAATCAAAAAACTTTACACGAAAACATGGTGAAAAATTAAACTGAGGGGGGTAACACTACATTAAGTTGCACCTGTACCCGTGTAGTTAAGTTGTAACTAATTTGGTAACAAGAGGTTATTACTGAGTAATTCCAAGTAGGTAACATGGAACAGCAGTTATTGGTATTATTTTTCACACATGAGAAAAAAGGCCCGCCCTCCCCTGCTAAAATGAAATCATTCCATATCATAAAGAAACATTGTGAAATTAACAGACAAGGTTTATTTGTTGTGTATCATGATCCTATGATAGTAAATAAAATACTTCAAAATATTCACTTATGTAATTAAGAATACCGCTAACTGTTGTTCCAAGTTACCCATGTTGGAGTTACTCAGTAATAACCTCTTGTTACCAAATTAGTTGCAACTACACAGCTATAGGTGCAACATAATGTAAAGTGTTACCCTAAACAAGTGTGTGAACACAAAATGTAAGAAGCATGTAAACCTTAGTCTTAGAGCTGTACAGAGCACCACTTTTGCAGACGTTAACACGCTTTAGGCCTCGCTGAGATATCGCAGGAATACCTGATCAGCCAGGCGGGGCTATGGCCTGATCCCATGGGACAGACAGACAGACAGACAGTGGCAGGGGTTCTTTGGAGAGGGATTGAATAACTACTTGTCAACATCTCTAGAGATAGTCCGCTCAGTGTGTGTGTGCGCGCGTGCGCGCGTGCGTGTGCGTGCGTGCATGCGTGCGTGCATGTGCGTGTGTGTGCAGGTCACAGGTTATCTTTAATGCCCTGGATGTTTTACCTTCTTGGACGTGCACTGCTGTTGTGAGATTTCTCTCAGTCCACTCTGAAAAAAGGATTGACGTTTTGGAGTTGACACTGCGGAGCCCCCTGATATACCCACAGCCGGCCCCTCCCAACCCAACAGCAGAGCTGAATGCCTAATCTCTCCACGCTCGGCCGTGAGGATTCCTGGAAGAAGAAGGGGAGGACCAGAACAAAACCTTTCGGAGTGGCTATTAATACAGTCTAGGGCAGAACACACTGACAGACAGTGTGAGGGAGTAAGAGAGAGAAAGTAGGGGGGGAGAGTGAAACACACAGGCAGTCTGCTTCTCCACAGTCCCCACACTGCCCCCAGCTGCCCCCGCTCTTGTAATAACCCGCAGATAATGTCTGCAAGGAGACAAATGAGTGTTTGCATCTCCCTGGTTACGGGTTAATAACGTTCCGTTTTGATGATGACTTCACCGGCCCGGCCCTCCTGACTCCAATTGTTCTCCCTTTCAAGGGTCACAGAGAGGTCAGCCTGGAAAGTGCAGGAGGGTTTGACGGTGAAGGACAAAGAAAGGATGGGAAAACTGTAGGCTTACATTTCTTTTTCGAATTTCACAGATCGCTTGTATCAGACCCATAGGGAGCCACTGGGGTCTCGGCAACTCTGCGTTTTTATTGTGTTTTCATTTTGGGTCTGTCAGCCCTGAGGATAGGGGACAGGGGTTGGGGGGGTGGGGAGCGGTCAGGGGGAAAGAGGGTGTACGTTTCCAGTAAAATTCCCCCCAGTCAACCCCAACTACAGGCATGTAGAAACCGTTTTATTTTGGGATTTTATTTGCTTGTTTTCGACGTGGGTAGAAGGACGGGGTGTGGTGATGTCTTCTGCAGCTGGTGTCTTGCAAATCAAAGCCAGGCCGAGCTGAGGCCTGCACATTAGACCAAGAGCTTCAGTGGAGGCTTGTGTGTACTGTGCACAGAGCCATGTACCTGTTCCTGTTGCAGGTGCAGTAACCAATAGCTATGTCTCATACTGTCTGAGATCACTGCTGCCCCAATCTCTGCTACAGATTTGATAAAAATGCACACAATGGTGATTGTTCTCTCTTGGCCTTTTCAGGAAGAGAGCCTTACTCTGCAGCATTATTGTATAAAGTCATAAGTCATAAGTTCATTCATATTTTTCTTTATTTTTTAACCTTGGCCTGAATACTGAATCTCCTCCTTCGGTTGAGCAGTTACTCAGGAGAGGGGAATAGGTGGAGGGGTTACTCAGGGGAGGGGAATAGGTGGAGGAGTTACTCAGGGGAAGGGAATAGGTGGAGGGGTTACTCAGGAGAAGGGAATAGGTGGAGGAGTTACTCAGGGGAAGGGAATAGGTGGAGGGGTTACTCAGGAGAGGGGAATAGGTGGAGGGGTTACTCAGGGGAAGGGAATAGGTGGAGGGGTTACTCAGGTGAGGGGAATGGGTGGAGGAGTTACTCAGGGGAGGGGAATAGGTGGAGGAGTTTACTCAGGGGAAGGAAATAGGTGGAGGGGTTACTCAGGGGAAGGGAAATATGTGGAGGGGTTACTCAGGGGAGGGGAATAGGTGGAGGGGTTACTCAGGAGAGGGGAATAGGTGGAGGAGTTACTCAGGGGTGGGGGAATAGGTGGAGGGGTTACTCAGGAGAAGGGAATAGGTGGAGGGGTTACTCAGGGGAAGGAATAGGTGGAGGAGTTACTCAGGGGAGGGGAATAGGTGGAGGGGTTACTCAGGAGAAGGGAATAGGTGGAGGGGTTACTCAGGGGAAGGGAATAGGTGGAGGGGTTACTCAGGAGAAGGGAATTAGGTGGAGGGGTTACTCAGGGGAGGGGAATAGGTGGAGGAGTTACTCAGGGGAGGGGAATAGGTGGAGGGGTTACTCAGGGGAGGGGGAATAGGTGGAGGGGTTACTCAGGGGAGGGGAATAGGTGGAGGAGTTACTCAGGGGAGGGGAATAGGTGGAGGGGTTACTCAGGGGAGGGGAATATGTGGAGGGGTTACTCAGAGGGAAGGGAATATGTGGAGGGGTTACTCAGGGGAGGGGAATAGGTGGAGGGGTTACTCAGGGGGAGGGGAATATGTGGAGGGGGTTACTCAGGGGAAGGGAATATGTGGAGGGGTTACTCAGGGGAAGGAATATGTGGAGGGGTTACTCAGGGGAGGGGAATAGGTGGAGGGGTTACTCAGGGGAGGGGAATATGTGGAGGGTTTACTCAGGGGAGGGGAATAGGTGGAGGGGTTACTCAGGGGAGGGGGAATAGGTGGAGGGGGTTACTCAGGGGAAGGAATTAGGTGGAGGGGGTTACTCAGGGGAGGGGATTAGGTGGAGGGGTTACTCAGGGGAAGGGAATAGGTGGAGGGGTTACTCAGGGGAAGGAATTAGGTGGAGGGGTTACTCAGGGGAGGGGATTAGGTGGAGGGGTTACTCAGGGGTGGGGGAATAGGTGGAGGGGTTACTCAGGGGAGGGGAATAGGTGGAGGGGTTACTCAGGGGAAGGAATTAGGTGGAGGGGTTACTCAGGGGTGGGGGAATAGGTGGAGGGGTGTTACTCAGGGGGAGGGGAATAGGTGGAGGGGTTACTCAGGGGAGGGGAATAGGTGGAGGGGTTACTCAGGGGTGGGGAATAGGTGGAGGGGTTACTCAGGGGAGGGGAATAGGTGGAGGGGTTACTCAGGGGAAGGGGAATAGGTGGAGGGGTTACTCAGGGAGGGGAATAGGTGGAGGGGTTACTCAGGGGTGGGGAATAGGTGGAGGGGTTACTCAGGGGAGGGGAATAGGTGGAGGGGGTTACTCAGGGGAGGGGAATAGGTGGAGGGGTTACTCAGGGGAGGGGAATAGGTGGAGGGGTTACTCAGGGGAGGGGAATAGGTGGAGGGGTTACTCAGGGGAAGGAATTAGGTGGAGGGGTTACTCAGGGGTGGGGAATAGGTGGAGGGGTTACTCAGGGGTGGGGAATAGGTGGAGGGGTTACTCAGGGGAGGGGAATAGGTGGAGGGGTTACTCAGGGGAGGAATTAGGTGGAGGGGTTACTCAGGGGTGGGGAATAGGTGGAGGGGTTACTCAGGGGAAGGGAATAGGTGGAGGGGGTTACTCAGGGGAAGGGAATAGGTGGAGGGGTTACTCAGGGGAAGGAATTAGGTGGAGGGGTTACTCAGGGGAGGGGAATAGGTGGAGGGGGTTACTCAGGTGAAGGGAATAGGTGGAGGGGTTACTCAGGGGAAGGAATTAGGTGGAGGGGTTACTCAGGGGAGGGGAATAGGTGGAGGGGTTACTCAGGGGAAGGGAATGGGTGGAGGGGTTACTCAGGGGAGGGGAATAGGTGGAGGGGTTTACTCAGGAGAGGGGGAATGGGGTGGAGGAGTTACTCAGGGGGAGGGGGAATAGGTGGAGGGGTTACTCAGGTGAGGGGGAATGGGTGGAGGAGTTATCAGGGGAGGGGAATAGGTGGAGGGGTTACTCAGGGGAAGGGGAATAGGTGGAGGGGGTTACTCAGGGGGAGGGGAATAGGTGGAGGAGTTACTCAGGGGAAGGGAATAGGTGGAGGGGGTTACTCAGGGGGAAGGGAATAGGTGTGGAGGGGTTACTCAGGGGAAGGGAATAGGGTGGAGGAGTTACTCAGGGGGTGGGGAATAGGTGGAGGGGTTACTCAGGGGACGGGGGAATAGGTGGAGGGGTTACTCAGGGGAGGGGAATAGGTGTGAGGGGTTACTCAGGAGAAGGGAATAGGTGGAGGGGTTACTCAGGAGAAGGGAATAGGTGGAGGGGTTACTCATGAGAAGGGAATAGGTGGAGGGGTTACTCAGGGGAGGGGAATAGGTGGAGGAGTTACTCAGGGGAAGGGAATAGGTGGAGGGGTTACTCAGGGGAAGGGAATAGGTGGAGGGGTTACTCAGGAGAGGGGAATAGGTGGAGGGGTTACTCAGGGGAAGGGGAATAGGTGGAGGAGTTACTCAGGGGAGGGGAATAGGTGGAGGGGTTACTCAGGGGAGGGGAATAGGTGGAGGGGTTACTCAGGAGAAGGGAATAGGTGGAGGAGTTACTCAGGAGAAGGGAATAGGTGGAGGGGTTACTCAGGAGAGGGGAATAGGTGGAGGGGTTACTCAGGGGAAGGGGAATAGGTGGAGGAGTTACTCAGGGGAGGGGAATAGGTGGAGGGGTTACTCAGGGGAGGGGAATAGGTGGAGGGGTTACTCAGGGGAGGGGGAATAGGTGGAGGAGTTACTCAGGGGAGGGGAATAGGGTGGAGGGGTTACTCAGGGAGGGGGAATAGGTGGAGGAGTTACTCAGGGGAAGGGGAATAGGTGGAGGGGTTACTCAGGGGAGGGGAATAGGTGGAGGAGTTACTCAGGGGAGGGGAATAGGTGGAGGGGGTTACTCAGGGGAGGGGGAATAGGTGGAGGGGTTAACTCAGGGGTGAGGGGGAATAGGTGGAGGAGTTACTCAGGGGAGGGGAATAGGTGGAGGGGTTACTCAGGGGAAGGGAATAGGTGGAGGGGTTACTCAGGGGGAGGGGAATAGGTGGAGGAGTTACTCAGGGGAGGGGAATAGGTGGAGGGGTTACTCAGGGGAGGGGAATAGGTGGAGGAGTTACTCAGGGGAGGGGAATAGGTGGAGGGGTTACTCAGGGGAAGGGAATAGGTGGAGGGGTTACTCAGGGAGGGGAATAGGTGGAGGAAGTTACTCAGGGGAGGGGAATAGGTGGAGGGGGTTACTCAGGAGAAGGGAATAGGTGAGGGGTTACTCAGGGGAAGGGAATAGGTGGAGAGTTACTCAGGGGAAGGGAATAGGTGGAGGAGTTACTCAGGGGAAGGGAATAGGTGGAGGTTAGTCTGTGTGCTTGCAGTGGAGAGGGATCTTAGCTGCAACAGAATTAACCCAGGGAAGGAGAATGGGTGAGAAAGCCAGATAAGGGGGGATGATGGAAAATCAGAGGCGGAACTGTGAGGGGTGCTTTCACAAACCAAACAAGATGAGCTCCTCACAGTCAAACAAGATGAGCTCCTCACAGTCAAACAAGATGAGCTCCTCACAGTCAAACAAGATGAGCTCCTCCACAGTCAAACAAGATGAGCTCCTCACAGTCAAACAAATGTGACTGCACTGTCACCACTTTGGGATCTGGATTCATTCATGGCACTTTGTTTAGGGAGGACTTGTGGACATGTGCAGATCTTGCACAGGCTTGCATGATGTACTACACATACTGTGGACATGGTTTATAGACCTGGGGTAGGGAACCTCATCCGCAAAGGGCCGGTGTGAGTGCAGGTTTTTGTTTTAGCCCAGCACTAAGACACCTGATTCTGCTTATCAAGGTCTTGATTGAAGACCATGATTAGTTCATTAGTTGAATCAGGTGTCTTAGTGCTGGGCTAAAACAAAAACCTGCACTCACACCGGCCGTTTGCGAATGAGGTTCCTCACCCCTGGTTTAGACCAATTTGAGGAGAAAAGGAGGCAGTCTTTAGAGGGGGTCCTTAAAGTTTTCCAGCTTTGAGTCATAACATGAAAGCATCCTGTAGACTTAAAAGGTGCAATACTTTGCAATACTGTGCGTGCGTGTGTGTATTCAAGAGGTGTGTCTGTGTGTGTGTTTGTGTTTGCTGTGTTGGAGACCCCCCAGAGATTGATGTGCGATACATGGAAAATGTGAATATTACTTTCAGTCATAGGGTTATTTATATATCCTGTGTATGCAGGAGAGCTGGCTGCAAGGACATTCTGCCCCCCCCCCCCCCCCCCCCCCCCCCCCCCCAACCTCACACTGTGACATTAGACTTTGGTGAGATGCCAGTGTCCCCCTCAAAGTGTGTCCTCTGTCACAACATGTCATGTCCCCAACATCTCAGAGTTCTGTTTCACAAATGTCACGCTACAGGAAGGGCCCGTCCTCAAATGTCATCCGGTAGACCGCAGGCTATCAGTATATCCCAAGAGCCGTGTGAAAACCCCCTCGTGCTACTGTATCTAATCCAATTCCCATGTTTCCATGAACTAAAATAAAAGGTTATCCTTTTGGTTCCTCACAATGTCACCCTACAGGACCTTGGAAGATACAGAAAGAAGGTATAGCCTCTGTCAGAGGTATAAATCCCAGGGGGTCAGAAAGTAAAAGTACTGCCATGTGTTTCTTCCACCCATGAACTCAGCCAGCTGATTTCACTAATTAGTTCTACCCTCCTGGCTGAAGAATTGTTCATTGCTAATTAGCAAATCCAGGTGATTGGAAAAAAATACTGGGGAGGACTTTTAAGTTTCTGAACCCAGTTAAAACTTAACTTAACTTTCTTTACACCTCTGGCCTCTGTTAAGTTCTGTTTCTCATCCCTCCAAAGGGAAATGATAGAATTCCACTTTGTCGTTTAGGGAGAGTCCAATCCTGTTCTTAAAGGGATAGTTCGGAATTTTGGACATAATGTCTCAATTACGACTTACCCATGATGTATTGATTGATGGAAACCATTTTCAGCTAATTCCATGCTGTCCCTTCTTTTGGACATACACACATTGCTAATGCTAGCGCAACTCTATGGCAACCGGTAGCATCCGCTACCAAATGCACTTAAACACTCCACAGTGCACCCAAAGCAAATAAAATACGACGACAGTCTATCGGGGTTATTTTGGCGGAAGAAAACGTGGCCATTGCAACTTGTTACTCTTCTTTGTTGTTGTAGTCGACCAGTTGCCGGCAAGCTACATTCGTAGCTAATGTAAAATTATCGCTCCCACCGATAGACTGTCGTCGCATTTATTTGCTTTGGGTACACTGTGGAGTGTTTAAGTGCATTTTGGTAGTGGATGCTACCCGGTTGCCATAGAGTTGCGCTAGCATTAGCAACATGTGTATGTCCAAAAGAAGGGACAGCATGGAATTAGCTGAAAATGGTTTCCATCAATCAACTACATCATGGGTAAGTCCTAATTGAGACATTATGTTCAAAATTCCGAACTATCCCTTTAATGGTGCATTTCTGTGGGGGGAGGACAAAGCTTGCTCACAGAATTCCATCATCACCCGATCAGTGATGAGAATTGTGAATGACACATGAATTACACATCCAGGCAACATTTCAAAAGTGCTGAGCAGATTAAGTGGGGCACTGTACCTGTATGTCCCGTCTGAGCCACCGTACATGCCAAGTGGTTTCCCCTGTTTGACTTCACCCTCCTCTTCAGCTTCTTTACTGTTCCCAGAAAATGATCAGATGACGCATTCTCCTGGGTTTTGAGGGATTTATAGTTCAAGGAAAGAGAAAAGCAGGGATTTTATGTGCTCTTGTGGAAGAGAGAGAGAGAGAGAGAGAGAGAGTTAGGGGGGGGGGGGGGGGGTGGGGTGGGGGTGGGGTGGGGTGGGGGGGGGGGGGGGCGGATACTATCTAAAATTATTTCTAATCTATTTTAATATTTCAAGTGATTTTGGTATGCTTTGGCAATATCTACAAATGTGTTTCCTGACAATAAAAGCCACTTGAATTAGAATTTGGATGTAAAATTTATGATATAGATTTCTCTTATCCTGGCAAAGGAATAAAGACAAGGAGCAGCTTGAGGTGCCATATAGCTCACCTGAGTCGAGAGTCTTCTATACTGGAGGTTTTTAACTTTGTTTAAACTCCTCCTCAACAAAGAGCCACAGCGCGGTTCCCTTTGAGCTAACGTTAGTGATTTTTAAAAGCTCATTATTTGTTAGCATGCACGTGACCACCTGGAGAATTGCATGTTGAGCTGACCGACAGGCACATTGGGGGACCCCCCCCCCCCCCCTTTCTGGGGGGAGAAAGTCTCTGTGCCTGGAGCAGGCTCGTGGTGGATTGTGTGACACCCAGAGGAGCAGTTGATTGGCCAGCTATAACTTGCCGTTTCACGGTAGATGAGAGTGAATTCTGTCCTCCCCCTATACCCCTCACCAAGCAGGACAGCCAGCTGTTACATCCTCACATAACCCCCCCCCCCCCCCCCCCCCCCCCCCCCCCACCCCTCCCTCCCCCCCCCCCCCCCCCCCCTCCCCCCCCCTCCCCCCCTCAACCCACTCTGAGCCCCTTCCTAAACGCAAATTCTTGAGACCTGATGTCACCCGGCTGTTCCCCCTGACAACCCTAAAACTGAGTTCCCCTTGCTCTGGCAGGAATGTGCTGTCCTTTCACATAAGCGTCTGGTCGGCGTGCGTGTGCCACGTCTGTGTGTTTGAGCACGCGCGTCGGCGTGCGTGCGCACGTCTGTGTGTTTGAGCACGCGCGTCGGCGTGCGTAGCGCAACGTCTGTGTGTTTTGAGCACGGCGCGTCGGCGTGCGTGTGCACGTCTGTGTGTTTGAGCACCGCGCGTCGGCGTGCCTGTCCATTCACACACACGTACGTGCGGCTGTGCGCGCTG
>CM056389.1:35133716-35288875 GCA_029718625.1 Synaphobranchus kaupii | reverse complement strand
TATCATCAATATAGGCTGCCGCATATGCGACATGCGGACGCAGCACCCGATCCATAAGGCGCTGGAACGTGGCTGGAGCCCCGAACAACCCGAATGGAAGTGTCCGAAATTGGTACAAACCGTCCGGAGCGGAGAAAGCCGATTTTTCCTTGGACTCTGGCGACAAGGGAATCTGCCAGTAGCCCTTGGTCAGATCCAGTGTCGAAAAAAAACGAGCCGTGCCCAGCCGATCCAAGAGTTCATCGACCCTAGGCATTGGATAAGCATCAAACTGTGAAACTTCGTTCACCTTTCTGTAATCCACACAGAACCGGATAGACCCATCTGGTTTCCCTACCAGAACAATGGGGCTACTCCAAGCACTGTGCGACTCCTCTATTACGCCCAACTCCAGCATGGCCTTTATTTCTGCCTGAACCAATTTTTTTTTGTGTTCCGGCAGTCTATACGGACGGGAACGTACCGTCACTCCCGGGGCGGTTTCTATATGGTGGGTTACAAGATTAGTGCGTCCGGGTAGGGGAGAAAACACATCCGCGAACTGCTTTTGCAACAGGGCAAGGTCTGCCTGCTGGCTTGGCGAGAGATGGCCATCCGAAAGGGGCGGGGTCTGATTGGGTGAAATTGGTACCTCCGGCCCCAGCTCATCTTTCTCCTGATCCACCGTCACCAGCGAGACAGCCGCCACCTCTTTCCAAGCTTTTAATAGGTTCAGATGGTAGATTTGTTTAGCTCCTTCCCTATCAGAACGCACCACCTCGTAGTCTACCTCCCCTATTCGCCGTGTGACCACAAAGGGCCCTTGCCACCTGGCGAGCAATTTTGTGCTGGAGGTTGGAAGTAATACCAGTACTTTATCTCCCGGTGAAAATTGTCTGAGTTTCGTCCCTTTATTATAGTACGTTTGCTGCCGCTCCTGGGCCTTGAGCAAATTCTCCCGTGATACCCTCCCCAGTGTATGGAGTTTTGCTCGTAGGTCCATGACGTACTGTATTTCGCTTTTACTAGAGCTTGGACCTTCCTCCCAGGTTTCTTTAACCAGATCCAAGACTCCCCGGGGCTTCCGCCCAAACATTAGTTCAAAGGGAGAAAATCCCGTGGAGGCCTGGGGAACCTCCCGCACTGCAAATAGTAAAGGGACTAGCCATTTATCCCAATTCCGACTATCCTCGTGAACAAACTTCCGAATCATTGACTTCAAAGTCCTATTAAAGCGCTCAACGAGCCCATCCGTTTGGGGATGGTACACGCTGGTTTTAATTGACTGAATGCCCAATAACGCGTATAGTTCGTTTAGTGTTCGTGACATAAACGAGGTGCCCTGGTCCGTCAGAATCTCTTTCGGGATTCCGACGCGGGAGATGATCTGAAACAGTGCCTGCGCAACACTCTTAGCCGAGATATTCCGCAGCGGAACTGCTTCGGGATACCGGGTCGCATAATCCACCAGAACTAATACGAATCGGTATCCCTGAGTGCTCCGTTCAAATGGCCCGATGAGGTCCATAGCCACTCTATCAAACGGGACCTCTATTAATGGAAGTGGCTGCAACGGCGCTTTTGGGACGGCCGGGGAATTCACTAATTGACATTCCGGGCAAGACGCACACCACCGACGTACGTCTGCCCAAATTCCCGGCCAATAAAATCGGGCCATTATACGGTTAAGTGTTTTTTTCGTATCCTAAGTGTCCTGCCATGGGGTTATAATGAGCCGCTTGGAAAACCATTTCCCTGCGGCTTTTGGGTACCAACAACTGGGTATTTTCTTCCCCTGTCTGAGCGTCCCGACACACTCGATATAACCTATCTCTAATAATCGAGAAATACGGGTGAGAAAGAGCTGCCTCAGGTCGTACCTGTTGACCATCAATACGCATCACCTGATCGAAGGCAAAGCGTAAGGTGTCATCCCGAGACTGTTCGAGTGGGAAATCCTCCGTGGGGGAAACACCGAAACCAGGGGAGTCTCCCTTTGAGGCTCCCTCAGCTCCGTCCCCCCCTCGACCGCGTCGGCTGACCCTGCGTCATCACCGTCAGCAGCACACACCTCACCTGTCCCTACCAGTCGGGATCGCACCTCCCACAGCTTCCCTGACACTTTACGAAACCCCGCCCAATCAATTCCCAAAATTAAGGGGTGCGACAGCCGGGAGCTAACCGCGGCTTTAACTATATGCATTTGTTCGTTATAATAAATTTTGACCGGCACTACGGGATATTTGTGCACATCACCATGCACGCACCTAATCGATACCCATGGTGCCTCAATCAATGCCTCGGGTCGAACCAGGCTTTGCCGAATCATGGACTGCATAGCCCCCGAATCCAACAACGCCCGGTGTTCACTCCCTTGCACCCTTACCGGGATGCAGTACGCCCCCTCTGGATCGTGAGCGAGAGAAGGCGGCCCGACAACCCGGACCACCTGCCCCACCTCCATCATTGGACAGTCGCGGCGCAGGTGACCGAGCTGACCGCACCGCCAACACCCCGGTCCAGACGCCTGCGGAGCCCTCTGTGGGTCGGACCCTCCCGCCACCGAGCCTGAGCCTGTAGAAGGAGGGAGAAGAAACGGAGAATTAATTCTGGGGAGGGTTGTAGCGGGGTCTCGGGACCAAGGCGCTGGGCCCGTGCGAGGAGGAGGTTTCCTCCTTGGAGCCGGTTCTGGTGGCCTTTGCGGCGGACTGCTGGGCACAGTGGCCAGATGGTCTTCGGCCAGGGCCACAGCCAGATCCAGGCTGGTGGGTCGGTGGCAGCGAACCCAGCTGGCTGTTGCCTCTGGCAGCCCGCCCATAAATGCCTCCAGTACCACCTGCTCCAGTACTCCCGCGGCGGACCGGATGTCCGGCTGTAACCAGCGCCTAGCCATGTCCGTGAGCCGCTGGGCGAACGCAAACGGTCGATCCCCCCTGCCCAGGGATGCTTCCCGGAACCGGCGCCGTTGCTCTTCGGGGCTGAACCCCAGCCGATCCAGGATGGCCTTTCGGACATTGTCGTAGGTAGCCCGAGCTATCGCCGGCAACCCATGCGCCGCCTGCTGGGCTTCCCCCGATAACAGGGGTAGGAGGCGTACCACCCACTCTTCACTGGGCCACTGACACGCCTCTGCGGCCACTTCAAAACTGTCCAGGAAGGCCTGGGCGTCATCATCCACAGTCATTTTAGGTAATTGTATTTTTACCTGGGGTCGGGAGTGCTGATCCCGGGATCCTGTCCCCCCGACGGTGGCTAGCTGTCGCAGCGCTTCCGTCTGGAGGGTGGCTTGTACACGCAGAGCCTCCAGCTGCTCTGCGTGTACTGCAGCTTGTCTCTCCTGCATGAGAGCCATTGCCTCCAGCATACGGGCGAGCGCCACGACCGGCTGCCCCGCTTCCGTTCTTTCCTGCTCTGGGTTCATTTCCTGTCTGTTCTTCGTACTTTGATCCCCGTACGGGCCACCACTGTAGCAAGATCGAGTGCCACCCTCGGGAAGAACAGGCAGTACACAAGGCTTTTGATGATAATAATCTTTAATTCGCTTTGGGGAATACTTTCGGGCTGGCTACGGTGCTCGTGGATCTTTCCTCCGTCCTCTCCCGTAATCCGCCAGCCCCTTTGATCTCCCGCTTCCCTCTTTTAAAGCCCAGGCTCACTGTCAAAGCAATCAGGCAACAATCAAACAATCAAACAATCATTCCATCATTAATTATCGCGTTGTCCTGACTAACTCATGACAGCTGTGACTCAGGATCCGCGAGCCGCTCTGCTCACTCTCTCTCTGCAAACAGAGACTAACCACGCCCACCCTGCCACAATGAATATTTTACAAAAACTTGCCATTGTCATCTTGTCTGCTTTTGCAGGTTTGATGTGAACTGGTTTGTAGTATGTCATAGAATGTTGTCAATGTTAGAATGTAACAGAATGTTGTGTTCCTTTCCACATCTATTCCTGCACAGAAACGTGTCACGCTTTTTCACTGCGAGTATCAGATTCCACGCCATGGTCCCCTGGTTGTGTTTCATTTGCTTCAAGGCGTGTCTTTGTGTTTCAGAGCATGGAGCGGGAGGAGCCCATCGAAGTAGACCCAGCCCCAGCCCCAGCCCCAGCCCCAGCCCCAACCCCAGCCCCAGCTCCAGCCCCTGTTGTGGTACAAAATGGCCACCAATCTGCATCAGGTATCAGCACAGACTCCCTTTCTTGTGACACGCTCACCATGTTCACAAATTAGAATTTGCTGTTTGTAGAAGTAGGCCTACACAACTATGCTGCTAGATCACACATGGACCCTCATAATAACACAGGAATATAATGATGCAATGAATCACAATGAATGTTTGACCCCTTTCTGTGTCTCTTCTCGTCCAATCAGAGAGCTCTGCGATGCCAGCAGAAGTGAGGTTGCCTCATAGTGATGCTCCACAAGAGCGCATAGCCCCCATGGCCATGGTGAGGCCACACCTCCCCATCACTGCTACAACCAAAATGGCTGAATCCTCTGTCACCTCGGCAACTAAGAGCCAAGAGTCACCAACCAGTCCTATACAAGCCCTGCCCTCTGCTCTGACAGAGGCACAGCCACCCAGCCAATCACCAAGTGACACCCCACCCCAAACTGTGCCAGAGTCTCCTATCATACCAGGTGAGAGAAAGAGTAGGAGAACCAACTATCCCATTATCATTCTCTCTTTCTCCCTGTGTCTCTGTCTCTCTCTCTCTCTTTCTCTCACTCTGTGTCTCTGTCTCTCTCTGTCTTTCTCTTTATCATTGCCCAATTGTATGCAAGCAAGGATGGATAATATTTCTTCTTCTTCTTCCTCTTCCTCTTCCTCTTCCTCTTCCTCTTCCTCTTCCTCTTCCTCTTCCTCTTCCTCTTACCAATGACTGATGGTGTGTTTGTTGTTTCAGTGCCTGCAGTGAAGACTTGGGCCCCAAGTCCCATCAGGGCCATGGGGTCCCCTCGGATCCCAGTTAAGGACATCGTTGTCCCCAATGGTCAGTCTGTGTCACTCTGTCACTCTCCCAAATCCCTCTAGTCAGCTTTAGGTGACCTCTGACCTGTCCTCTTCCAACTACAACTACAACTGTCCCTCTGTTGCAGTTTCTCAGTTTTCTCTCTCTCTTTCACTTTTTCTCTCTCTCTGTTTGTGTGAGTCCTTCATTGTATGTCAGGAAGTCTATCTCTCCTTTACATTGCACACTCTGCTTTGTCATTTTCAGATAAGGCCTCTTCAGCACCTTCCAAGTCAGTGAATTACTCAGGCATTGGCACATCCAGTACAGACAGGTGAGTGATTCTGTGGAGAGACATACCAAAAACAGCTGCTGGGGTGGGCATTTTCCTTCACTGCTGTTAGGGTGGTAAAATAACAGCTCCTAAAACAAAAAAATTCTAATCGTCTAATTGCAAATGATCAATAATATTAATACATTAAGTAACAAACCAATTGATTAATTAATTGACTTCTTCAATGATTAGTCATATGTATGAGATGCTCTCCTGTGTCTGACTCCGGGTGGTCATTTTTAAATTGAATTAAATTTTGTAATTTAAAACATTTTTTAATTCATTTTATCTCTGCAGGGACGGGGATGTGGGCGGGCCAATGGCTTTTGGGAGGGGTGTGGAACGGAGGCGGGAGCTGGTGAGGTCACAGACGCTGCCCCGCTCCATAGGGGCTCAAGCACGGCGCTCCCTCTTCGAGAGGTTGGACTCCGACCCCAGCAAGTATGGCTCCCCCCTTCTACACATTCTCTGCCCCAGACCCCGCCCTCTTCTACACATTCTCTGCCCCAGACCCCGCCCTCTTCTACACCTTCACTTCCCCAGACCACGCCCCCTTCTACACCTTCTCTGCCCCAGACCCCGCCCTCTTCTACACCTTCACTTCCCCAGACCACGCCCCCCTTCTATACATATTCACTGCCACAGACCCTGCCCCCTTCTACACATTCACTGCCCCAGACCCGCCCCCTTCTGCACATTCACTGCCCCAGACCCCGCCCCCTTCTGCACAGTCACTGCCCCAGACCCCGCCCCCTTCTACACATTCACTGCCCCAGACCCCGCCCACTTCTACACATTCACTGCCCCAGACCCCGCCCCTTCTGCACAGTCACTGCCCCAGACCCCGCCCCCTTCTGCACAGTCACTGCCCCAGACCCCGCCCACTTCTACACATTCACTGCCCCAGACCCCGCCCCCTTCTGCACAGTCACTGCCCCAGACCCCGCCCCCTTCTGCACAGTCACTGCCCCAGACCCCGCCCCCTTCTGCACAGTCACTGCCCCAGACCCCGCCCACTTCTACACATTCACTGCCCCAGACCCCGCCCCCTTCTGCACAGTCACTGCCCCAGACCCCGCCCCCTTCTGCACAGTCACTGCCCCAGACCCCGCCCACTTCTACACATTCACTGCCGCAGACACTGCTCCCTTCTTTCACACACTAACCTGCCTCCTACCCTACAGCCTGTCCACTTTTATACACACCCTGCCTCAGAACCGACCCAGTCCACCCGCTCCCCTCCGACTCACCCCTGCCTTGCACCACGCCCGCCGATCTACATCCTCTTGCTGTACACCCCAGCCCTTTCGCACGGCACCCCTCCCTACGTCACACTCACTTCTATGCCACAGCTCACCCCCTGCCATACACACTGCCATCTTCCACACACACCATATCCACCTTGCCCCCACACTGTCTGCCCACCCCCCCCCCCAGACTCAGCTCCTCAAACCCATCTGTATCCTACTCCTCATCCCATCCTCTACTCTTCCCTTCTCAAAATCCTCCCTTCCATGTCACTGTTCCTGGTTCTCTCATACCTTCATTCCTCATTATCCACCATCATAGTTTCTTCCTCTTCCACATTCCTCATGCTTATTCTACCTTTCACCAGGGCTGTTCTGTCTCACCTTTAGCTGTTTGACATTGACTGTCTCCCTCACCTCCTGTGTAGGCCCAAAGCCATGGACTCCAAGCCCAAACTGAAACGGTCTCAAAGTTTTGGGGTCTCCAGCGCCAGCAGCATCAAGCAAATACTGCTGGAGTGGTGCCGGTCCAAAACCATTGGATACCAGGTACTGTAGGTTAATGCTTGTTTTTTGTGCTGTGGTTTTGTAATCACTGGTTTCTTTTGCTTCTCGGCTGCCTGACCATGGTCAGATAAATTATTTGAAAGACTAGAACTCTTTAGGCAACCAGGAAAATCTCCTGCCTTTTTCAACTGACTTTTTAAAACTTTTACTTTGATCAATTTTCACCAATTCCCCGAAAAATATAAAAGGAAGGGCTGCACTTTAGAGTTTTCAGACATGAACATTTATAAAAATATTTTGTAATGGAGAAATTGTTAAATATTGTAAAATAAACCTCCCAGAAAGTGGGCAGGTTTATGGCTCTGAACTGCGCTGCTTTCACCAGACCTAGAGAACAGAGGTAAAAGGCCTTGCAAGTGAGGCTAGTGTGGTACTGGCTGAGCCATCTCGCCTGCTGTGGTATACCCTGCACCAGCCACTTCATCTGGCTCTTATTAAACATGAGCCTGGTTCTCAGCCACAGCTATGAGTTAAACAAACTGCCTCACTGGCATTTAGATTAGAGGAAAGATCAAAGACCCTCAAACTGGTGAAGTGACTGCTGGACCAATAGCCTATAGGAGGTTTTCTTCAAAGAGAGAAGCTCAAGGCAGAAAAGTATGCCTATATACAGGAACATTATCATAATAAATATATACTGGAAGTGATATAATAAGTGATAACAGTCACATACCGTGGATGTAAAACTATGCCTTCTGTAACCTTTAAATGGATGAATACTCCCAACTCCAATCCCAACCAATCTCTGAATTGTATCTCACGTTTTCTTTACTTCACGTTAAAGAATGCAGTTCATTTTTAGATGGCACTCGATTTAGTGAAAATGAGTTAAACATTAGTGCCCTCCAAGATTATTCACACCCTTGATAAAGATGAGCAAAGAAAGCCGAGCTAAATAAACAATAAAGGTAATGGAATATATTGTATGGTCAATTTATTTCATATTTAAAAGGATATGTGTCCCAGTTATTCACATGAGCATACAATATAGCACATTACCTGTATTGATTATTTTATATAACCTTCTTAGCTCAGCTTTATCAAGGGTGTGAATTATTTTATATGCCACTATAATTATATACTGTATATATATAATCGCAAAAGAAATTAACTGTTTTCATACAGCACCATGTTTTGTTAGTGTTCCCCCAATGTAAAGTGATATAGAGAATAAAATGTGCAGTGTTAAATCAACAGCCAAAATGTACTCTGAGAGAATACATTTGTTCCCTCTTTGGACTCATAAACTCTGTTGGAGATAAATTAGCACTGATCATTTCCCTGTGTATCATGATCAGGTTCCAAATACATGTGTGGACTGAAAGGGGGAGGGAGAAAAGTGAGCTCCAAGGGCCCTTAATCATTAACTTACAGTCTGCAGCCAATTTCTTTTACTACTCCACTTCCTGTATTTGGCTCCAGCTTTTGTTTTGCCTCCACGCCAAAGATGATAAACATAGCTTTCTCTTCCTCTCTCTCTCTCTCTCTCTTTCTCTCTTGCTTCCCTTTCTCTTTCCGTCACTCTCCCCTTCCATCTGCTAATCCCGCAGAACATTGACATCCAGAACTTCTCGTCCAGTTGGAGTGACGGCATGGCTTTCTGTGCCCTGGTACACTCTTTCTTCCCCACTGAGTTTGACTACAACGCCCTGACACCCACCGACCCCAAGCACAACTTCGAGGTGTCCTTCGGCACAGCAGAGTAAGTAGGGCGGGGCGGGGCGGGATACATATTGCACAGATGCGTTGTTTTGAAGTCATACGGAACTAGAATCTGTGTTGTACCATGAACATTGCCATGACCTGGGGGTGTTGTTAGGCGTGACACGTAGCTATACATTATACACATTAACAAAAATCCAACTGTACCGCAACACCTGTAGCTTATGCTACATTTCCCATCTTTGCCCCTGAAAGGTATTTCAAAAAGAGATTAGAAGTAAAGATGAGTTTGATACTGTGGCATTAATCTCTCACACAGTCAGTCCTCCATGTGCAGTCATTGTTGTTTTATGCGACCGTGTCAGCAGCAGCCGCTATGATTACATATTGCATCACTCCCATTTCTGCGACTCAAGCTAATTCTTGCATGGCAGTAACCCTACTGGTCCAAAATAAACATATTGCTAGTATCTGCGTTTTTATGTCCTTGGAGACACTTGAATTGCTTGCCTTTATAGCATTGTAAGTTTCATACCAGTGTGTTGATAATGAAATCTGAAAACCCGTAACCATGAGCTCACGGCCAGGGCTGCCATAACTGCAGCTCAAGTCACCCAGAGTTCCAGCATTGGGAGGGTGTGTGTGTGTGTGTGTGTGTGCGCGCGCGCACATGCATGTTTATTTCTTCACTCAACATATTTATGTGAGCGAAAGAGACAAATGAGCTTGTGTCACACAATTGTAGTTCTTTCTCAGAGAGTCTGTGTCCCTAGTCTACCCTAGAACTCTAACCACCAACACCCCCACCCCCCATTACCCCCCCATTACCCCCCTGTCTCCTTCTCTCTCACCACCCAGACTCCGCCCCGCTCATCTCTGTCTTACATTCCAATGCTCTGATGTCATACCACTCAGAAGAATTGCTGAAACTCCACCAGCTCACATTGACTTGGCACAATTGTACATCACAAAGTCTCCTTTTCCTTCTCTGTCTTTCCATCTCTCTCACACATATTCACATGCGCACCACCTCACACAAACACCGACACGCTCATACACACATACTTATAGGACGTGCATTCATAGACACCAGAGGTGGAAATCCAGAGGACATAAAGTAAAAGTCCTCCCCCAGTATTTTGCTCCAATCACCTGGATTTGCTAATGAACATAATTCTTCAGTGAGGAGGTAGAACTAATTAGTGAAATCAGCTGGCTGAGTCTATGGGCGGAAGAAACACATGGTCGGACTTTTACTTTATGTCCCCTGGATTTCCACCGCTGATAGACACTGATAAACAGCTATGCATTTACCAACCCCCACACATACGTATATGTACGCTGTGATTCACATGGACATGGACAAACATAGCCTCTCTCCTTTTATGTGAACATTTTTTACTTTCTCAAGAAAATAAAAATGATGCATTTTCCCTTTTTTTCGTCCTATCCTGGAATTCATAACCATATTCAACACTCATTGCCTCATTGCCAGCAGCAAGAATTTTTGTTACAGCATAGGATTAATGACTTTTTTATTAATCAGTTATTGTCAGGTGCATCTCAGGCAGGTACACACGTTTGGAAAGTAAACGCACACCTTTCCCTTTCCTCTGTGTGCCCCAGGGAAAAGGCGGGCTGTGACCGGCTCATCGAGGTGGAGGACATGATGGTGATGGGCCGCAAACCAGACCCCATGTGCGTCTTCACCTACGTCCAGTCCCTCTACAACCACCTACGACGGTTCGAGTGACGTGCCAAGACCCGCCTGCTCCTGGCCCCGCCCCCTGTGTGCTCAGGGACAGAACCACTGGTTGAAAGACCACCGTCACGCCTTCAGACTTCAGTTTGGACCTGGATCTGGACATTTTCATACACTCAGAGACAACCCAAAGTTTACAAGTGCCTAGAGGATGGGAGTAATGTGTGTGCCAGTAGCCTTGTGTTAGTCTTCACTGTACTTTCCTCCAATGTAAGGGGAAGGTTTCTACCTAAACCATAGATCATCCCACCTCGGTTTCCTAGCCTAGCCCTGTCTGTCCCATCAAGCAATCACCTATCTGACCAGTGTCTGCAGTAGCTGTGGGCAGGCTAGCTTTTTGTAAATCGGCACCACAGTGGCCCGTTAGCAGCTGGGTCATTTTGCCTTTTCTCAACAGCTGATCCTAATCTCAGCTGTCCTCTAGCAGACCGCTGTAATGCTGATTTACAAACGCTGGGGGATTACCAGCTGTGCCAAGGCTCTCACTCTCTCACTCTCTCTCTATCTCTCTCTCTCCCTCTCTCCTCTGTTCCTTGCTTGTTGTTCAAAGGAGGGGGGTAAAAGGCTGTGGACATTTGCCCTGTTCTGGCCTGGCCTATCCTGGTCTGGTCTGGTCTGCCCTGGCCTGGCCTGGCCTGGTCTGGTCTGGTCTGGTCTGGTCTGGTCTGGCCTGGCCTGGCCTGGTCCACAGTGAAAGCAGATGCTTGGGATTGTGAGACAGAAGCAAAGCCCTTGTGGAGAAAAGCCTTGCCTCACTGTGAACACTCTGAACACAGGCGCCATCCAGTGGAACCAAATTCATTGATTGCTCTGCCACATGGCCCTGTCCTTATCTGAAATTAGCATTTTTACTAAACCCTCACAATGGCCCTGTCCTTATCTGAAATTAGCATTTTTACTAAACCCTCACAATGGCCCTGTCCTTATCTGAAATTAGCATTTTTACTAAACCCTCACAATGGCCCTGTCCTTATCTGAAATTAGCATTTTTACTAAACCCTCACAATGGCCCTGTCCTTATCTGAAATTAGCATTTTTACTAAACCCTCACAATGACCCTGTCCTTATCTGAAATTAGCATTTTTACTAAACCCTCACAATGACCCTGTCCTTATCTGAAATTAGCATTTTTACTAAACCCTCACATGGCCCTGTCCTTATCTGAAATTAGCATTTTTACTAAACCCTCACATGACCCTGTCCTTATCTGAAATGAGCATTTTTACTAAACCCTCACATGGCCCTGTCCTTATCTGAAATTAGCATTTTTACTAAACCCTCACAATGGCCCTGTCCTTATCTGAAATTAGCATTTTTACTAAACCCTCACATGGCCCTGTCCTTATCTGAAATTAGCATTTTTACTAAACCCTCACAATGGCCCTGTCCTTATCTGAAATTAGCATTTTTACTAAACCCTCACAATGGCCCTGTCCTTATCTGAAATTAGCATTTTTACTAAACCCTGCAGTCAAACTACTTCAGAGGACTTGTTTTTTTTTTGTTTTGCTTCGAAGGAGAGCTTTTTTGTGTTTGATTCTATTGCTGTTACCGTGTGCTTAGTTTTCATACAGCACCATGTTTTGTTAGTGTTCCCCCAATGTAAACCTCACCTTACTTCTCCAAAGTGCCTGTGTCCTGTGGGAACTCTACCTACTCTCAGACTGCATATTCACTAATGTGATGCGTGGCTCAAAATTTCAATTTCATAGTTGCGTCACTGAAATTTCAGCATTCAAGTGGAAATATTATTTTGTAATGAGACTGTGACCTGCAAATACTGCCCATGTGTGTAAAACTATAGTAGCTGGAAAATATTCAGATAAAAAGGTCAACGCTAGTCTGCTCATCGATATTTATTAGGATAGAAGAGGAGCACAGTTTGTGTTGTATCTCTTTAGCTGGGATTGGCTAAGTCTTGTCCTATGAAAATTAGCAGTGTATTTTTTTTCCAGTAGACTGGCATACCGAAGCTTTGCACATTGCAGACAGGTACATTAGATATGTACAAAGAATGAGGAATGTGAATAGCAATAAGCTCCAATCTGCTGACAGTATTTACAAAACTAGGTGTGTGTGTGTGTGAGAGAGAGGGAGAGAGAGAGAGAATGTGTGTGTATGCGTGCGTGCGTGCGTGCATGTGTGTGTTTGTGCGCGTGTGTGTATTTGTGTGATTCATGTTAATGCAATGGGATGCACTCACTATGGTGGCTAAACCTGTGATCCACAAGAAGAAGACCCATTTGACATGACTATTTCCAGGGCACCTGAAAAATAGAAAACCAAAATAAATGAATCTTTACTCTTGCCATCATCTTCGTCACCCATTCACATATTAGTGCAGAAGCCACCAAATGGTGCCTTAGCTAGAAATGTAATATAGATACAATATTAGTGCAGGGCCTGTGTTAATTGCTTCGTTTGTCACACACATCAAGAACATTAAAGTGAGTGTGGGGAGCGAGTTAATATCTAGCTAGTTATCGCCCACTGCTGGCCATTAGAATTACTGCACATGTAATAAAAATGTTGCTCTGCGTTCTTGGATCTCGTTCTGTTCCTGTCTGTTAATTAAAACTTTTTAAAAGTAATCTTCCATATGGGGAATACCTTCACGAAAGAGAATCTATAAGTTGTGGGAAAGCGATGACATGGACGGGTGAGTTGAGCATAAAGCTGAGATGAACGGGATGTTAACTGGAATGTATTAATGGTAAAGTGTGCGTTTGTCCGTTTATTTGCTCAACAGAATATTCGGGTTAACAAGCTACTATTCAATAGAAACTACGCAAAACAGGGTTGAAGGCAATATTAAATGCATTCAGAAAATATCGTCTTGAAAGATCTGGTCTAAACTGTGAAACATTTAGCCTAGATGAAGTTAAAGTAAAAAACTAATTATATCTAATTAACTTCAACCAATGGTAACATTTTATCGTTCGGTAAATCCTGACTGCCAGCATGTAATGACTTTATTTATATAGCACCTTTGAAGCAATACAGCACAAAGTGCTTTACAGACAAATTATAGAGAGATGCAACAAGCACAATTGGAAGCGTTAAAAGGATGAGACATAAAATATAATGATAATAATATAAGAAAAAATATCGCCAATAAAATGAAAACCCAGTAACAGATTTAAGATTTAATCCTTAAAAGCAAGCCTCGAGAAATTAGTATTTAAATGAAATTTAAAAGAAGACAGTGACCCAGCAGTTCTAATGTTGGAAAGCTGTTCTAGAGTCTAGGAGCCTTAACCGAGAAAGCTAGATCTAGGTTGTTATCAATCTAGACTGAAACGGCCAATAAGGCTTGCTTTGAAGATCTGAGACCTGAGCAATCTTTGAGATCTATATTAAAAGCTCACTAATGCACTCAGGAGCCAGACCGTACAGTAGGTGATCAATAAAATGTTGAAAACAATTCTAAACTGAATTGCCAACCAGTGCAGAGATGCTAAAATTGGAGTAATCTCCGTTTTGACCTGGTCAGCAGTCTTGCTGCTGAATTTTGTAAAACTTGAAGTTGAGCCAAAGTTTGACGATTCAGGCAAGGAAAAACGGCATTGCAATAGTCTAGTATTGACGATATAAAAACATTAATATTTTTTGCTACATTTCTGAGTTTGTGATAGCATGACTGAACAGGCTTCTTTGTATGTTGTTCAAAGTTAAGTTGTGGATCAAATATAGGGCTGCGGGCCTTTACACAACCGTCATATTTACAATTTTAAGCATGCATAGGCTACAGTACGAAATGTTTAGGCTAGCCTACTGAGATATTCGCAAGCTGTTCGGAGGTTTGAGTGATGCTAGTAGATGAGTTCATGCCAGCGAATTTCGCCTGCGAATGTGAAATAATTAAAAAAATGTAAACGTTAGCCTTTTGCCAAAGAACAGTTCCGTTTAAGTAAAATGATGTCGGTGATTTACAAAAACGATTTCATATTTAACCCAGATTTTTTGCTGTGTTCATCAACTTAATAACCTATGGACGTTCTGAGTAGCCGAGCTACCTGTGATTACGGACCTGCGGGTTTCTTTTCGACTTGTATGTTCTCATTTTACCAAAAACAGAGATTATTCAGTAGTATAGTGTTGACAGCCAACTGTTAACTCGGGAAAAGCATTTTCTTTTTCAGGAAAAAAAAGAAAAGAACGAAGAACGAACTATGGGCAGACCTACACAGACTGGTTCGATGCATGGCCACCATTTCGCCCTTTTTATTACAGGTACAAAGTACAGTTTGACTTTGTATAAAAAAATCAGTTTAAAAAATAGACGATTGGTCTACATAACCGGGCGAAAACATTTTAAATATTCCTCCATTGTTCTCGAAGGATATGTTGCTGTTTTTAACAATTTAGCCTATGTAGTCGTATATTTCAAATAACCTGTTATTAGGCTTGTTTTAAAATAGTTTTTTAAATTATTTTCATGGTCCTTAATAGAACGATATGTTTCGTGATTGGCTGTCAATTAAAGGGTTATAAACATAACACACATAAATGGTCCTATTTCTTTAGGTCAGTGGTCCCCAACCCTGTTCCTGGAGATCTACCATCCTGCAGGTTTTCACTCCAACTCTAACAAAGCACACCTCATTCAACAGCTAGAGAGCTCGTTGAGCTGCTAATTAGTAGAATCAGGTGTGCAAAATTAGGGTTGAAATGAAAACCTACAGGACGGTAGATCTCCAGGAACAGGGTTGGGGAACATTGCTTTAGACTATGGTTAGGACACGGTGCTGGGAGGAGTCACCATAGGTGATTTAGCAAGAAAATACACCGGCACTGAAGGCGAACAATGGTTTAAATGTGTTTATTTTTAACAAACAATAGAAAATGGTGATACAATATATATCCTCAAACAGAGACGCAGAACTTATAGGAATCCAGAGGGTTGAGGCGCGCGCACAAACAGTCAAACACTCGACGACCATGCTCCAAAAATGTGTCTCTTTAAAGACTCCGGAGGCTGTGCCATTATGATTGGCCAAACGAAAGTAACACAGGAGTTCATTGCTAATTAGCCGGAGGTGAGTGTGCCTGTGTGAGAGGCCGCTGCTGTCCAAGGTCCTGTATGGCTCCCTGGCTATGGGAGGGAACAGGTACAGCTCACAGCAGCCAAAGCCGAGGAGCAGCCCCCTCTGCTCGTCCTTTCCACCTCTCCCGGCGTCACTATAGGGTATACTTCCGGAACCTTTTTACGAGTGCATGTATAACACTGACAATTTAACCAACCAACAGGTAACATGCAGTCAAAACGTATACATTATATCACTATATTAATAGCATTCAATGTGGGAAATCTCTACTTATTTTTGGTACAGATAGGCAACATTTGATCACGTTCTAAACAATTTTACCTCATTTTATAGTATCACCACAGATGGCTATAGCCTACAACAGCCTACACAATTATATTGACCACCAGGTTTTCCTAGCTCGACTACAAACATGTTCGTTAGTTAGTGAAGTAGGCCTACAATATAAATGAAAAAAAATGTGTACAATTGATTAAGCTGCGTAGGCCTACACAGCAAACTTATCAGTGTATAATACACTCTGATAGTGAACTCCAATCGAGTACATTTAGTCGCTATTGGACTCGTATAAAATCTATGAGAGCCGATTTAAAAGTGGGAATACTATTTTCAGGGAAATGTTTAACCTTTTAGCCTTAGTTAATTTCATTGGGAAAAGAAAAGATTACTCCTAACTGCCACTAATTACACATGTAATGGGCAATCAATATTAAAGACGCCGGAATCCGCGTCCTTGTGTGTATTCCACAGCTTCACAGCGGGGTTAGTAATGCAAATTAACTGGAGACAGCGCGTGCCTTGGTATTCAAAGGCTTTCTCTAATAAAGGAAAGGGAAAGGAAAAGGTTAATCGGTGAATTTAAAAATAAAACTGCTTATCGACTAAAATACATATCTATGTTCACAGAGAACATTCTCATATAATATTTCCAATTAATAAACAAAATCGAATAGGCTAATAGGTGACTAGCTACTTGTCTAAAAGTAGCCTGCAGTAATATAAGTAAGTTATTTTGTGTCCAATAGGCTTAATCGTATGCGGAATAATTTTTTTGTAATTTCTGCTGCTGTTTATAATACTACTACTACTACTACTACTACTACTACTACTACTAATAATAATAATAATAATAATAAGAAGAAGAAGAAGAAGAAGAAGAAGAAGAAGAAGAAGAAGAAGAAGAAGAATATGCTAGTAGCCTACTGTTGCTATTTAAATTGTTATTCCTGCGGTTATTCGACTAGCGGATAGGTTACTCTGCAGGAAAGGGTTCATAACAATAAAGTTCACAAACGCACAGATTACAAAACTAATCTTAGCTCAGATTACCTTTGTCTCGAATGCACTGTTGTTCATCGGACTAAATCCCTACAATACCATATATCCCCAAGCTCTGGGTATAATTTGCTCTTGGATAATATTAAATATTAAATCGAGATATACGGGAGATTTATCACGATATAGATTGTTATTTGTTCTGTGTATATGCTGTAGCCTACTTCTACATGATGTTATTATTGGTCATTACGATTAGTTTCTAAATTACGCTTTTAAAAGGTCAGCTAAAATTGGCCAATGTATTTTAAAGAATGTATTGCAGCTCTTCAGAAAAACGTTCAATATTAATTAAAGTACTTTATACTTTGCCTAGCCTATATGATTTACTGATATTTTAAATGTCCAAATTCAGCAGATTTTTATATCACAGTTAATGAAAGCAGTAGCCTAAAATAGGCTAATTTTAAATTGATCAATTTTTGGATATATACGGATAGATGAAATTATAAATTTCTGGTACATTATGTGGCTTTAGGGGATGCTAACAACAAATAGGACGCGGAAGCAACAACCCTATAGCAATATCTTCCTGTCTAGAAGCACACGCGCCACTTGGTAAGAGAGGCTCGAATCTGTCAGACTGGCGCGTGTAGTGTCAGACTTGGGGGCGGCTTGACCAAAGGGCCAGTTTCTTTCCATTTTTTTCAACTGTATGTAGGGTCAGTCACAACCTCACACTTGCGCCCGAGAGGCTGGGCATGAGAGAAAGGTTGGCTGTCTTGTCGACACCTGGATGTTGGGGGGTGAGGGGTGGGCGGTGTAGGGGAGGGAGGTTGGGTGTGATAGAAAAAGACGCATAAAAGCGGGAGCTTTGCCAACCCTTGCCACAATTTAACCTTGGATTTAGATGGTGCAAATACTTATTGAAAGAACAACCTCTTGTAATTTGACTTTGGCTTCAGCATTATTATATTGCTAACTAACAGAGCCGTGTGTACCGTATGGCGCTCTTCACGGAACCCGAATTATTCAGCGTCCAGAAACTGACAGAAGACCGGGAGATAGATTTTGTCCTATCCAAAAGCAGGGACCAATTTAAAGGTGCGTTGTGGCTAATTGTAATGAAACTATATTATTACTAAATGATAAACTTTAGGATGTCAATTTTAAAGGATATTGTGTGCGTGCAAGGCAGTGAGTTTTCGTCGCCACGCTTTTTGAATGAAACTTTAATTTTGTCAGTTACACTGACGTTAGAATAATGTGAACCATATTGTATAATAATGTATTAGTTTAAATGATGAAATACAACTATAAACAACAACAATACTACGTATAATAAAATGATCATTAAATAGGCCTGTACTTAATAATAATAATAATAATAATAATAAAATATTTTTTGTGTGTTTGTGTGATGTTAGACTTCATGAGTGAATCTGAAACGTCGTCTCGAGAGCAAGACAGAACAGGGCTGGCGGAAGGTCAAAGGAAAAGAAAGAGGACCATCTTTAGTCGAGCGCAATTATCAGAATTGGAGCGAGCCTTTGTGGTGACACCATACCCCGACATAACGCTACGGGAGAGACTGGCAGCACTCACACATTTACCTGAGAGCAAGATACAGGTAAGTGCTCCATGTAGCACTTAGTATTGTGACTTGAGAGAAAGTATTCAAAAAAGCAAAACTCGTTTATAGTTTATCACATCAAGCCCATTTCCAATAACAAGGCTGCATTACATTTATGTACATGTAGGCATTTTAACAGGCACTTGAGAAGAAGCCAAATTAAATTGAAGACCCTGGTGCTTAAAGTACTGAAGTCACAAAATGTCTATTTTGAGAAAATCAAATCCGAAAATATCATTGATCCATAAAATCAGCCATTAAAAGTTTTGCTGTTTTTATGCATTGCTTAGGCATCTTTTCTGTTCACAATATTTATAGGGTGGACTTAGCTACACAAATACAAGATGTTTCTATGCTCAACTTGAATTGTCTAAAAATATGACTTCAGTACTTTTAGCACCAGGGTCTTCAATTATTTTTACCATTTCCTGACAGAAACGCTTGTCATGACCTACATTTAATCCATTTATAAACATCCATTTATAAAGTTATCAATACATTTCCAAAGGTTTCAACATAACCTGCCACACTTGGGAATAAAATCGGCAACATTCTGGTTAGAAGCAGATCAGTCTCATTAACTATTGTAAACAAACAGTACTCTATCAGACTCAACTGAACATTTCAGTGTGACCTCTTTGCTCTCTCTCTCTCCCCTCTCTCATTTCAGTGTGACCTCTTCACTCTCTCTCTCTCCCCCTCTCTCTCTCTCTCTCCCTCTCTCCCCCCTCTCTCACTCTCTCTCTCTCCCCCCCTCTCTCACACTCTCTCTCTACCCCCCTCTCTCACTCTCTCCCTCTCTCCCCCCTCTCTCACTCTCTCTCTCTACCCCCCTCTCTCACTCTCTCTCTCTCACTCTCTCTCCCCCTCTCTCTCTTTCTCTCTCTCTCCCCCCTCTCTCACTCTCTCTCTCTACCCCCCCTCTCTCTCTTTCTCACTCTCTCTCTAGATTTACACTCTGGAATTTTTGCTGTGTGCACACAGACACACACAGACACACACACACACACACACACACACACACACATGCATGTGTGCTCATATACTTCCTCACACAAACACACACACACACACACACACACACACACACACACACACACACACATTCCCTGCTGTCAGGCCCTCAGTATTGTATCATGCCACATCCCAACATGTTCTTCCTGTGGGATAGGTGTGGTTCCAGAACAGACGAGCTCGGAGCATAAAAAGCGGAAGACTGAGCAGGCCATTGAAAAGGAGTCCTGGACGACAGGAGCCCACCGCCTGCCTCCCCCCTCCCAGCCTCCCCTCCCTCTGCCCCAGGTTTAGCCCCGCCTGCCTCCCCCCTCCCAGCCTCCCCTCCCTCTGCCCCAGGTCTAGCGCCGCCAAACTGGGGGACCTGGGTGGCGCGGAGCAGTTCCCGGCTGACGGCAGGCGGCAGACCTACTCAGACTGGATGAGGCAGTACAGCGAGACGGTCTCTCACTTCGCTCAGCCCCCCACGCCAGTCTCTCCCGACCTTCCCGAGTCCCTGCTCTGGGAGGATGGCCATCGCCCCCACGCTCCCCTATTGGCCGGTGCCAGACAAGTCCGGCCCACACAGCAGAGGTGGGAGGAGTGCGCAACCACCCCAGGGTACAGGCACCCCAGACCCCAGCCTCATTCAGCCAATCAGGGCAGGTACAGCTGCACCTCCATAGACCAGGTGGTTCCCACCCACACACAGCAGAGGTACTGGGACACCCCCCACGGGCAGGACCATACCATAGTTGGACCCCAGACTTCACTTGGGTACATCTCTGACCTGATCTACAATGCTGCCGTCGTCACTAATCTGCTCGAGTTCTGATAGGTATAAAAACACACACATGCTTGCACACACATGCACATAGACATGAACACAAAGCCTCTTCTCAGTCATGCCACCTCCATGTACAGGGGTTTGCTTTCCTTCCTGTGTTCTCCACTGTGCTCCACTCAAACTGTACTCATGCTGGAAATCTCACATTGTCTGATAGCATAACAGGCAGCATAAGATTACAGCACGTGCAGACGAGTAACTGGAGGATAACAAGAATAGAATCTAATGCTGCATGTTGTAAATCCTTAATGGGCCTGTACAATGCAAGTCCAGAAATGGTTTGGTTGGCTGCATGTTGTGCAGTTTTGTTGAATGCAAACTTTGAGAGGGCTTGTCGAAGCTATGAAGGATAAAGAAAACATAGTGATTCTCTTTCTGTATTTCTTTCCTACATAATTTAAACTGGTACTTTTTTACATTTTTTAACATGTAATATATATTTATTTGTAGAGAATGTGATGTAACGTGATAGATAATGTGATTATTTTTATTTATTTCAGTTGCCAGGAATTCCTTTTTTATGCAATTCCTGAAAACGTAAACAATAAAGTAAGAAATAGCAAACAAAAACATTCTTAATTCACTTTATTTACATGGTGGTGTCTCTCTCTTCCAAGACCTGCTTTTGATATTTGGTTAGGAAAGGGATAGGTTTCAGTAATAGGCATGTAGTTGAACTCTGTGGGTTCTCTTGAAACTCTAGTTTACAGTTGACACATTGGTCCAAAGGATAAAAGAGAACCACTTCAAAGTTACAAGGCAACAAAATATTATTTAGGCAATATCATTCTCAAATAAGATTTACCAATATGTAACTATCAATTAATTTTACTGTCTTGGAATCTTTTGTCACATTCCAGTACGGTGGCTTTGTTAGCCACTATGGCTAATCTAGCCATAGATATCAGTCTATCAATCTAGCCATAGATATCAGTTTGACATGAAAAACAAAGAGGGCACGTAATCAGTTTCATATTTGAAAAATATAACTGCTCTAATGTTCTGGTTGGATTTTATATATTTTTCATTTAATGTTACACTGAGTATTATCTATCAAAATATCACCCAGATTAAATGTCATCCTTGTGTAGACTGCCATGAATAATTATTTTTCCTGATAAACAAATGGTTTTTCCACAAATACAGATAGATAGAAGGCAAATAAATAATAAGAATAGAAAAAAATAAATTAAAAAACAAAGCTGAAGTTCTATCAGCTTATCAGCACTTTAATTCTTATCGGGATTTAAGGTTCTCAGTGCTGTATTACAAATGAGTTATTACTGTGAAGATATGACTGGAGCCATAACAGTTTGCCTGACCTGCTGGACAGTGATCTCTGCATATCATAATCATCTCTAATACCAAATAATCTTGCAAAAAACCGTAATCCGGGTGTCAAATCTCAATTCTTTGAGAGATACTTTTTTTTTGTATTCCAGATGTAGATACATCCTTTAATCTTAAACTGATATGAAGGGAAACGTAGCAACTGTGTGCTTATTTATTTGTGTATATATATATATGAAATAAATATAAAATAAAACATCACAGCCCTGGCTAAATTAATCCACCCAGGAATTAAAGACAGACTGTAGGAGAAAGGAACGGAAATGGAAGTAGAGTGGTTTACACATATCTGGAAAGATGCAATACTCAATTATCAAAAGGCAGTTAAAGAAGCAAGAGCAATTTTCTTCTCTAACCTGATTGTAGCAAACCATTTTAACCCCAGAATTTTATTTAAGGTAATAGACTCCATCATCACCCCCTCACACTGTCATCTTACCGATGCCTCACCAGAGATGTGTAAGGAATTTCTTAACTTTTTTACAAATAAAGTTGAGAATATAAGACAGCACATTATTCCCCCTGACCAAGTTATACATGCCAATAGAGACATCAATAGTTATTTTAGCAACTTTGAACCTGTGTCACTGTCATTTTTATTTGAAACTATATCCCACATGAAATCAACCACATGCAGCCTTGATATTATCCCAACCAAATTTCTTAAAGAGGTTATTGACAGAATTGGACCCAGTATTTTATCAATTATTAATAGCTCGTTGGAGAAAGGCATTTTTGGTTCTGTTTTTAAACATGCTGTGGTCCAACCTCCTTTAAAGAAACCTAACCTTGATCCCTCCGTTCTTAACAATTTTTGGCCCATTTCTAAACTTCCATTTTTATTTAAGGTTTTAGAGAAAGTGGTATCAACCCAGCTTCTAGCTTTTATGTACCATAATAACATCTTTGAGAAATTTCAGTCTGGTTTTAGAGCTTTACATAATACAGAAACTGCCCTCCTCAAGGTAACCAGTGATCTCCTTTTAGCAGTTGACAGGGGGGAAAGTGCAATTTTAATTATTTTAGACCTAAGTGCAGCCTCTGACACTGTAGATCACGCCATTTTAATTGACGTCTTAACACCTGGGTTGGCATCAAGGACACTGCACCTGGTTGGTTTTATTCCTACCTTTTAGCAAGAACCTTCGTGGTCACCATAGGTAACTACTCATCTTCTACAACGCACATTACTTGTGGTGTACCGCAGGGTTCTATTTTAGGTCCAATTTTATTTTCAATCTATATGCTTGCCTCTTGGCCAAATTATTCAAAGAGAAAATGTCTCTTTTCATTGCTACGCAGACGACACACACAGATACACCTTCTCCTAAGACCTGGTGACCCAAACAGCCTAGCTGCTGTTGTAGATTGCCTCAATGATAGCAACTGTTGGATGGAACAGAATTTTCTTCAGCTCAATAACTCAAAATCAGAAATCATATTGTTCAGTCCCCCAAATTCTATCAGTCTTATTGAGAGTGGCCTTGGTCCTCTGTCCGCAAATGTGAAGCCAGTTGCCAGAAACTTGGGAGTACTATTTGACTCTGACCTAAACTTCGAACCACAAATTAAAGAAATTGTCCAGTCCTGTTTCCTTCAACTGAGAACCATTTCCAGCATCAAACTATCACACAGCGACCTGGAAAAAGTAATCCACGCCCTAATCTTCTCATGACTAGACTACTGTAACTCCCTCCTTTCTGGCATCAACCAAAAGTCACTCTCTCGCCTCCAACTAGTTCAGAACGCAGCAGCTAGGTTTAGGAAAAAATCTTTATTTCCCAAGTTACCCCGTATGAGGGCCCCTTGGGAAAGAAAAGTTTGCACTGGCCATTCAGTGTACTGTAGCCTTTAAATAGGAAGAATTTGGTCCCTCTTGTGTTGAAGTTTTACCAGCGTTTGTTTAATCCTCCTGGGGATATGGTACTGAGTTTTCTAATCCAATGTCTTTCTGTCCTATGTCTGTCCTCTTGTGTCCAGTTAATGTTTGAATGGAGGCCCGATATTTCTACTGCTTCAAGTCCATGGTGTAGGAAATTCGCCACTATGTGTGTGTCTGTTTTTCTATGATTTTTTATGTTATATGTGTTGTGCCAATCTGGTCTTAATTGTATTTCCTGTCTCTCCTACATATTTTATGTCACAGTGTGTGCACTTTATGACATATATGCAGTTATATGTGTTAACTGTGAGTGTTTGTTTAATAAGGTATGTTGTGTTTGTAGTGTTTTTTTTCACTGTAGTGGCCTGTTTGTAAAATATTGGGCCTTGTGTGGGTAAAATGTTGATTTAAAATGTTGATTGTTACTACTTACCAGATGATTCTTAAGGTTTTTGGTTTTTTTGTAGGCTGAAATGATTTTGTATTCTTGGAGCAGGTCTGTGTTTTTCAGAATCCTGGCCAGGTTCTGTTTAATTTTTCCGTTCGCTGTTTGGCTGAATGTCGAGTAGGTGGTGATAAGTGGAATGATTTTTCTAGTGTCTTGTTGTTTTGTAGCCAATAAGGTTTTACACAGCAGCTAGGCTTCTTACTGGTTCTAACAGATGACATCACATCACCCCAATCCTGGCTTCTCTCCATTGGCTCCCTGTTCGGTTTAGAATCGACTTTAAGATTTTACTGATCACTTTTAAAGCACGTTTGGGTCTGGCTCCAAGCTACATAACAGATATGTTGACCCCATATGAGCCAGCCTTAGATCCTCAGACGGGGCCCTCCTGGCTGTTCCAAAGTCTAGACTTAAAACTAAAGGTGACCGTGCCTTTTCCATCAGGGCCCCTCGGCTTTGGAACAACCTGCCTGAGGAGATAAGGCTAGCAGGATCTGTGACTTCTTTTAAGTCACTTCTTACAACCCATTTTTATAGACTTGCTTTTATGTGATGTTGTCTTTTTATTTTTTTATCGTCTTTCTATTGTCTTTTATTTTTTATCTGAACTCTATCTTAATTTTATCTTACTTTTATTCTATTATTTTATTTATTTTATTTTTCTTTTCATCCTACGATTTTACCACAATTTACTTGAATGTTTGCTCTTTTCTGCCTCTGTCCTATGAATTGAATCCCTGTTTATTAATGTTTCATTGCCTTTTAAATTCATGATCTGAGTATTCTGCTTTTATTTATTCTGCTTATCAAAGCACTTTGTAAACTGTCTTTTATATAAATAAAGTTATTATTATTATTATTATTGTATTATTTTATTTTATATTATATATACAGATCCTTTCCAAAAAATTAGAATATCATGGAAAAGTTTTTTTTTCTTTCTATAATTCCATTCAAAAAGTGAAACTTTCATAGATTATAGATTCATTACACACAAAGTGAAATATTTCTAGCCTTTATTTGTTTCATTTTTCATAATTTTGGCTTACAGCTCCAGAAAACCCCCCAAAACAGTATTTCAAGAAATTAGAATAGTGTGTCGAAAATCAGCATTTACTTCAGTTCTGACTTCCGGTCGAGTCGCAACTATTTAGCACTTTTTAATGAGCATGTGACTGAACAATGATGTGTAGGCCTACTGTGTGTGGTAATATAGGCTACTGTAAATTAAGTAATAATTATTCTCTGAGAAACAATGCATTCTGGTTAGCAAATTATATGTAACAGCTCTGAATACGCAATAACCTGGGTCACGATTTCGTATATCACTTTTAGGCACGTTGCAGACGTTTTTACGGTTATGTCATTTGGTTTAAAAAAAATTCCCAAGCTGCCCTGGGACGAGACTGCGTACAGTGCGTAGTCATCCGAGGGCTCAGGGTGCACCGTGACCGTGCACGCTGCTAGTAGCTTCTCGCAAAATAAAAATGGCTGCGTCTGCAATCCGACGTGGTTTACTTTCAACAGTTAGTAAATACAATAAAAAACACACACTTCGGGTATTGAATATTGAATACAGCAGCAGACGTGAACTGAACAGGCTTCGTTTACCCTGTTCTGCATGCAACCTTTTCAACGTCCAACAGGCCCGGTATTTGTCGTCACGGTAAGGACTATTTTATTTTATTTCAGCAAATGTTAGCGGGCTACGTTCTCTTACTGTAATGTGTGTGTGTTTCAAACAACACACCTTTTATATACCCTATTCGTTAACCACTTATCGTTAACTAACCGTTCTCGCCAGAGAACAAAATGTTCGCACTTAACATATTCAGTTGTAATGAAGCGTACCAAGCTAATGTGTTTTCCGAATGTCAATATCTTATTAGCCAGTCAGTTTAACACAATTGTGAAATCGGTGTGGCGATTATGCCAAGGTCAGGTTGCGTTAGATAGGTAATACTACTATGTGTTATTATGTTTCTTATTGTCGTTAGCTAGCTAAACTCGCTAGTTTATAGGTTGCCGTATTGCCACGCGCAAGGATTGTAGCTAATCCTGGCCACAAAGTACAAGCAAATGTCTGGTTAAATAACATTAGCTCCAACCAGGACAACCTGTACCCAGCTACGAGGCTATTGTCGACGACATTAGTGCAATAGCTGAGTAGCTCGCAGCATAATCTCCGATTTTATAACGTTATGTGGGAAGTAGCTGTAAAATGGGCAACAGATAATGGCTTCCCACGCTTTCACTTAAGTTACAAAAGTACGTCCGTTTTGCCACGCTATTTCACACTATTATTAAGTTACCAGCTGCCAAAAGCAGATAAAGTAGACATTTCACTAACGTTAGAGGCTCTATTGTGAGTTGGTAGCATGTCATATGCATTAGGCACATACTGAATCGTTAAAGAATAACAATAGTAAAGTATCCTTAAAGAATAACAATAATAAAGTATCCTTAATAACTTATGCCATTCTACGTAGTTGAATTTCTTGCAGAATCTGCACGTGACCCAATCATAAATCAAACATAAATGGCAAGCACAATCTGTGTACCTGTCAAATTGCTTCATAAATAAGTAAAAAAAATATGTGTAAATTTTGTGTAAATAGTTCAGAAAAATCAAAGGTTATGCAGATTAGTTACTCTTCTTCATTTCCGTTACTGGAGCCTGCCTATAGGCGTCAATCTGATGGCGTAGTTACAGGAGACAGGGAACAGTGTGGCACAGAGCCAGAAAAACCAGTAAACAGCTTGTGTGTTTCTGCAGCCCACCATGGCAGCTAAGATTTCTGACTGGGGCTGTGGGACTATGCAGATCCAGCCCTGACAAGCAGTTCCTACTTCAGTTTATATAACTACTCCTTGGTACCTTTAAATTTCAGTATCTGAATGGATTCATTATGAACTCAAAAAGTGTTGTAAGAGTGTGATTCATTTGTAAGTAATGTTTGGTATCGTGTTTGTTTGCATAAGAGAGCAACTTCAGGACTGTGAATATCGTTGTCTGGCTGGTGTGTAGAATGTTTTTTTGTTTTTTTTATCTCAACAGCGGTAAGCATTAACAGTTGTCATGTAGCTGACAAAAACAAGATTTAGCAGTGGAATATTGTCATGGAGTTGGATTAAAGTGGCATTTGAAAGGCCACTAAACATGTGGTCTTTCAATTGCCAATAAATGGGGAATTTGTTTTGAGAAACAAGAAGTTTTTAATTCCTCCCCACACCCACTCACACTCACAAACTCAGTGATACACCCCCAGAATCTGCCCACAATCTTATGAAAAAGCAGTAATCCAGAATTGACAGGGTGTAAATATGTGACCTGACCTGCTCTGGTGTAAGGCTGGTGTAAAATGTGGACTGTGGAGATTATTTATCATCAGATCCAGGCAAGTTTTGTTGAGCTTTTAATCCTGAATATCCATTTTCCTCCGGAAATAACCTTGTCTTGTATCATAAGCAGTTCATTTTCGAGTTGACTTTTATTGGCTGGATTGATATGATATATGATTTCATTGTCCAAAAAGTTTGCTCTAACAATTGGGTACAGCCAATAAAGGTTTAAAAAGTTTTTTTTTTTTTGCCACTGATTTCTCTAAGGTTTTTATGAGAGGGGGTGCACATCCCATTTTGAAAGTTATTTCAGTATGCCCTAATGGGGTTTGCATCTCAGCAAAACCATTTAGGCCAAAATGGTAAATTGAAGACAGCCTGGTAATGGCTTGCTCTCAAAGGGAATTCCACATAATACCTGAGGTAGGCTGCAGCTCACAAGCAATGATAACTCACCACAGGCAAGAGCAGGCATGGCTTCACCTCCCCTGGCAATCACAGAACAGTGTCACTTTGTCATTTCTGCGTCATTGATGTCATTGTTGGTCTCTGTGTTCCGTCTCTGCTGTTTTACCGTGTTGGGTAGAAACAGGCCTGAGGGTAAGGTGTTGGAGACGGTGGGAGTGTTTGAGGCGCCGAAACAGCACGGAAAATATGAAACGGGACAGGTGAGAGGGCATCTTACTGATGTTGTTTTGCATTGTCTTGTGTTTTCATGTGTCATGGTTTATTTAATCTACTATGAAATATACCTTGGTACTATTAATGAAAAGTAGCCTGTTGGCTAATATGGGTGAAAAGCATTGCTTACTTGTCATGAATGGGCTTGTAGATTATTAGTTGTGGATTGTCTATAATAAATGAATAACTCCAGCACATGCCTGCACCTGTGTCTGCAGCTTTTTATTTTTAGCTTGTTTACATACTCCTGTACAGTACATATTTGAACTAGCTTGAAAGATTGAATAGTTATCTGCCCTTTTCAAGAACATTCTCGCACCTTCTTCATGCCAATATCGGTCATCATGTTAAGCAACATAGTCTGAATTATGAAATGTGTGCATATATTTCTGATTGGTTTTCCTTGCAGTGTGTTATTTGTGATATTTGTGACATATTGGTGAGACTTTCTTCTGTCCCCATAGCTCTTCCTGCACAGTGTGTTTGGGTACAGGGGGATTGTGCTGTTCCCTTGGCACGCTCGACTCTATGACCGCGATGTCACGCCCCTGACGGGTGAAAGGTAACCCTATTGGCCGAAGTGCATCTATCTGCTTGTTGACATATGATTTATAGTACCTAGGTGTGACACAAAATATTGTGTTGTGTTTCGCAATGTCGAACGATGAGGATGCGAAACACGTCAGTGTATCGTCAAATGAAATTAGTGAACTCCTGCACAACTGCCGTCCCTCTTAAGAGTCCATACATATCATACGTAAAATTATATTAAAGGTTGTATCAGCGATTTTGGGTGGAAACATAAATGATCACATTCATCTGATTTTTTCTCACGATCCGCTAGCTGCCCGCCCCATAAGCAGGCCGTCAAAAAACCGCGTCTCTGTAGGCAGCCTATGCTCCGAGATCGTACACAAAAACAAATGGTACTACCAACCACTCAAAACCAAAATAAACAGTATTCCAACCAATCACAATGATCTGCACAAACGCTAATACTCTTATCTCGCTGAAATCTTGACGGATTTACAAACGGTTTGGTTTCTTACAAACGTTATTAACGTGGTTATAATTCTGGATGCTTGAACACTATTTTTTAAAACATAACATAATTATTCATAAGTATGTTTGTTTGGGATTTCGCTTCAGAAGTGACGTCACCCAAAATCGCTGATTCAACCTTTAACACCACAGTTGGTAATTGGCTGGGTGGTATGCTAACTGCTAAATGGTGCGATCTAGACTTGAAAGTGTACGAACTCAGATTTTCCACTGTGTCACTGATTATCTGTGCCGTGTTATTTTCTTTCCCAGTAAGCCGGAGCCTCCAGGGGCCCACGGGTCGAAGGAGGTTAAGGGAAAAACGCACACGTACTACCAGGTCCTGATCGACACACGGGACTGTCCACACATAGTGAGTGATTTCCTCAAACCCCTGTCTCCCAAACACCAACGTCGCCCTCTGGTTTTTGTGTGCTATTCCCATGGCTGAAGATGTATTTTAAAATGTGCTCCGTAACAGAAGCCAGATCGTTCTTTATCCGTACGTCACTCATCTCCCACTTGCGTCTATAATTGCGCTAAAATTATGTTATTTATGTACTTACTGACATATATTATCTGTTGTGATACTAACTTGGCATGATTTCTGCTCAAACATGTATATACGCGTCACTCTGAATAAGTGTCTGCTAAATAGGGGTGGGAATCGAGAACCGGTTCCCGTTAGGAACCGGTTCCAAGTTGTCCGATTCCTCGGAATCGTACGCCTTCGAGCTTATCGATTCCAGCATGTATTCCCGACAGCTACGCATAGCAAAACAACGTCACGTCACTGATTTTTAAAAAACTAATACTACTGCTACTGTCATTTAAAAATCAATAGAAAATGTGTCCGCGTTAGCTCCATTTTGTGATCCGTCTTCGAAAATGATCAACTATTCAGAACTATAACAGATTTGTGGAGTGTGTGGACTTCCCTCCGGAGTCTATAACCAACAACAAGTGTAAAACTACAGTGTTTTGATTGGCGGTAGACTAATCTGACAACGATTGCCTGCTTGGCGACGCACAGATGAGTAGCCTAGATTTGGAAAGCGTATAACTAACCTAAATTAGCTAAATGATAATCTTCAATCTTCGTCATCTTCAGCTAATAAGAGAAGCCAGCTTGCCTCAGGTAACGTTAAAGATCTCATCTTTCTTCCATGTAAATGTATAGGCTAAATGAGATAGGGGAGAATGGTGACAGTTGAAACTGTTCTGATAATACACAAACCAACGCAAATGTTACGGTGCAGCTTATGAAACACGCCTAGGAGCATAACTAACTCATAGTAAAGTTTGCGATCTTCGTTAGAGAATGAAACTACTAATCACAGAGCAGTGGTTAAACAACAATATTTTAGCCATCTTTTTTTATCAGTTATACTGATAATTTATCCTCTCTTCTCGCGTCCTTTTTAATTATTTTCCGGTGTCTCATATTTTCTTTGACGTCTGATATTTTTAAGCACTCGTATTGATCAAGCCAAATTACATTTATAATACCATTTCAATTTACAGAATTATACAATTCTGACTGTTTTATTGGATGCTCTGCCACTTGTGCAGGCATAAATATAGCAGATAAATATTTTCCATGATATGACTAAGAAATATGAATGAAAAACTAATGCTTTATACTTTATAAATATTGTGTCATTGAATCCATTTTAGATGACCACCCAATAGTAATAGTTGGTCTTTTAATAGCCTGGGAGCAAATAATATTTAAAGAATCGATAAAGAATCGGATTGATAAGCGGAATCGATAATGGCATCGGTATCAATAAAATCTAACGATTCCCATCCCTACTGCTAAATGCAAACGTAATTCATTCTGGTCCAACACATCTACTGTTTTCACAAGCTGGCTCTCAAAAGCTCTGTCTAAAGCACCTGGAGTTTCACATTTTTTAAGACTGCTGCAGTATGAAGTATGTCTCAGACGTGCAGTTGATGAGTCTTCCATTTTGTGCCGTCAGTCTCAGAGGTCTCAGACAGAGGCGGTGACGTTCCTGGCCAATCACGACGACAGCAGGGCCCTGTACGCTATTCCAGGTATGTTCTGTGCAGTGAACTAGCTGAGCTTCCTCAGCCATTTTGGGTTTGTCACCGAATGCATTAGTCTTTATTGGCCTTGAGTGTTGTACTCTGTTTAAGATGCACGAGTGGAGCGCGGCGGTGTGATATAAGTCCCACTATGAGTTTCACAACTTGCATTTCCTTCCCCTCCTCTTTGCTCTATTTTTTTTTCTTTCTTCATACCGACCCCTTTCTACTCTAATCCACTCTCTTTCTCCCCCTCCCTCTCAGGTTTGGACTATGTCAGTCATGAGGACATCCTGCCCTATAACTCTACCGACCAGATTCCCATTCAGCATGAACTGTTTGAGCGCTTCCTCATGTTCAGCCCCTCTAAAGGTACACTGTGCGCTCTGGGCTCTGTAAATAAAAGCTTCATTCCTTGGACAAACTGACTCAAATGTGTTTTCTGGTGCGCCAAGAGTTTTGGCGTGTAAAATATTATTGCAAATCTACCGTAGTTTTACTATTTTTCTTTTAACTTTTATATGCTTTTATTGTAGCAGAAGTAAACATGAAGTGGACGATGTTTTTCTTTCAATAACAGTTAATGGGAACTCACTTTGTTTCTTTGGCCTAAATGGATTGCTAAAATCTATCCAGGGTTGGCAACCCCCTGCATTAGGGGTACGAGTACTAAATGAGTAATGTGACCCAGGACCAGAGTAAGGGGACCTTTGAATAAACAGGCTGACTGTGGAAACGCGTTCCATAATGAGTGAATATCTGCCTCATCCGGTTGCTTGTATTTCTGTACCTCTGCCTCTCCCCCGCAGTTCCCCCCTTCATCCCGAGGGACACACTGCAGGCGTGGCAGGAGAAAAACCACCCCTGGCTGGAGCTGTCGGACGTACACCGGGAGACCACCGAGAACATCCGCGTCACCGTCATCCCCTTCTACATGGGCATGAGGGTGAGTGCAGTCTCAGCCTGGAACGTCTGCTACGAGCACTTATTGTAGCGGTGATTGGCTATGCTAGGGACGTGCCAGTCAGATCAATACTGCCGTGCATGGGCAGCAGTGTAGTACAGTAGATTTGGGACTGAGATTGTAATTTAGAGGTTGTCTAGTTGGGGCATTGCTGTTGTATATAAACCAGAAAGGCAGAACTTGTACCCTTGGGTAAAGGAGGTGATACAGGTGTACAAATGGATTGCGGGGGGGAAGTTGTAAAAAGCTGTAAAATGCTCTGGATTAGAGCACCTGATAAATACATAAATGTGAAAGTAGACACTCGCCTTACCATCTGGGAACAGCACTTACTGTAGCAGCAGTAGGTCATGATAGGTGGCAGACATTGGTCTGATTCTCAGAGGGCCAGTTTGCAGAAATTTGACATTTGAGACACACCGCGTCTCATAGTTTGTTAGAATCGCCTTAGGCTCACCTTCTCCAACTTGTGATTGGTTGGAGAATATTGGTTACGTCCCAAAAAGAAGTTACAAAAAAAAAAAAGACAATTCACCAGACTGAAACTCGTTTCTGAGAAAAAATCTATTGGGCTACACTAGTCACTTCAATGCGACTTCTGGCATCCGATATCGCTAGGCTGCATTAAGTGACAGGTCTGGGCGTGCACAAATCGGATTTTGTCTGCATTGGGATCGGATCTGTAAAACCACTTGGCGGGGTGGCCTAGCACACTTTGAGATCGGAATTGCTTGTAGTCTGGACGTAATCTCCAAAACGCTTTCTCCGTAGGCTAAGCGTATAGCTACTATTTAAATATTGTGCGGGGAATTAAATCCAAACTGCGATCTGATCACAGGAGGTCGCATTGAACTGTCAAGTATGGACGCCACTAAATCTGACCTGAACGGATGTTGGAATTCCGATTCCAGAAGTCGCATGAAGTGGCTAATGTAACCATAGCCTTAGCTAGCAGCAAGCCTGCACACTGTAAAATGTCTCCATATGTCCAAGAAAAAAGATAATTTTTTTTTCATAAACATTGCCATTAACAAATTTAAACCTTAATGTTTTTGATAAATTACATTAACTGGCACTTAGACGATGCCAAAATAGAGATCTTCCCAAATGGATACCTAACTCAACAAACCCTGCCACTAGCACTCTTCAGTGAGTGGTGGAAAAAAACGTGGCTTTCTTGCGTGTTCTGTTCGGCTAACGTTTTCATCTTTTCTCTCTCTGTCGCAGGAAGCTCAGAATTCCCACGTCTACTGGGTGAGTAGCATTTCCTTTTGGTGCGCTGTACCGTAGCCTGGCTGTGCCTTTCCTGCCTGTAGCTGGTGTCGAGTCTCTCACGACTTGCCTGCCTGACTCTGTGCAGTGGCGGTACTGTATCCGGCTGGAGAACATGGGCAGTGAGGTGGTGCAGTTGAGGGAGCGGCACTGGAGGATCTTCAGCCTATCGGGGACGCTGGAGACCGTCCGGGGTCGAGGGGTCGTGGGCCGGGTGAGTGGACCGACTTTCTTGGTTTTGTCCTCCGTTTCCATTTGTGGCCTCGGTGTTTTTTTTCCCCCTGTATTTTTGATAGCCGGAAATGTGGCCGGAACTGCATACATTCATGTACAGGAGTTACAAAGCACTCTTCTTAAAGGGAGCATGTATTTTAAAGGTCTATATTTTACTATTTTAAAATATTGTTAAATTGGCCAATCCATGTTGGAAAAGAACTTGGGGCCCTTGTGCTTGCGGACAGTCAAAAGAGTATGCAGTAAGCAGTACACAGTGCACAGGATGCAGTAATAGGGCTCTGATTTAGCCCAGGTCTCATCACTCACCAGTGACCCCCGCTGGTCTGTTAGGCACCTGCAGCCTGCTCGCTGAAAGCTGCACATGAATTGTCTTCCAACTCATGTCAGTGTGAGCTAGCCTGTGGACTGCAGTCTGAACTGAACTGCAACTGGACAACAGTGTTACGGAGGAGAGCACATGGTTGTCTTTCCTCTCTAACTAATAGTGGAGTTTGCAGAAATTAAGCCTCGGATTAATTTGATTCATGTTCAATAGCTACTAGCTAATGTTATTCACTATCAACCAACGAGTTTGCTCGATTAGTCACGTAAATTTTTATTTAGCCAATACGTTAGTTCGATTAATGAAGTGTGCCAATAAAGTGATAAATGTTAACTCATTTGTGTAGAGAAGACATTTGTTGTTGTTATTGACCATTTGTTGTTGTTATTGACTACTTAAAAAGTGATGAGACAATATGTGAACTAACGGGACACCATTGTCTGGCCTGGGCATATCCGGCCAGTTGTTGCTATGGATGTTGCTCTGTTGCTGATGTTGCTCTGCACTTTGGCGGTGTATAATGGAGTTTGTGTGTTTGTCCCGTAGGAGCCAGTATTGTCGAAGGAGCAGCCGGCCTTTCAGTATAGCAGCCACGTCTCCCTGCAGGCACCCAGCGGACACATGTGGTGAGTCTCACTGAGGACCCAGAACCACACGACCGCACACTGACCAAACTGAACCCCGTGTACCTCGCACAACCTCACAGAGCCAACACACAGAAAGGGACGAGCTCGTCACAGGAGCGCTGTGTGCACAAGGGCCTTTTGTCATTCATGGTGTTTTTACAGAGTTGAGCTCATCCCAATATGCCAACCCGCTGTCCATCTGATGCATCATTCTTGCTCATGTAGAGAGTCTCACCAAAACCAGGCACGACCACACAGCCGCACGCCAGCTAACTCAACCGCGCCTCCCGAGCCTTCATAAAAAATGAAAGGAAGTTTGTTCCCATTCTTAAATAATACTGGCTCCTAGGCAGGTTTGAACCATTTTTTCATTCACTTTCTCACACTTTGGCATTCTACAGATTACAAGTTCTGCCTTTCTGTTTTATAAATACACTCACGCACACAAACCCACAAGGCTATGTGTGCAAGTGTGATTTTAGAAGTGAAGAAATGGAGCAAATAGCAGCACTGTGTTAAAACAAACATTGGCGCATCAGTTCAAGTGTCTGACACGTTTTCATATAAAACAGCACCCGTTGTCTCGGTGCAATTAGGATGTTTCATGACTGGCGAACGGCACAGAATAATAGCATGTTATTTTATGTTTTTACTCAGTGAGTGGAGCTCACACTGACACGCCACATACTCGATCCTCACACAATGTGTGGTCAGGCATTCTCAGTCTGGCTCGTGCGCTTGCGTTAAAAGCACAGTGTCCAAAGAACATTGTGTTCCTATTTGTCAGTAGCATGGTTCGTGTGAGCTGAGCAAATTGAGAGTGAATGTATTCACAAAAGTATTTGCGGCAATTGTTTTAGCCTTAAGTCTTTTTAATTGGCCTTCAGGTCAACCATCAGATTTCATGTCATTGTTTTTTTTTCCGTTTATTCGTTTTATGTGCGTGAGGTGACTTAATGATTCAAAGGAAAAAAGCCATCAGCGTTCCCAGCAGTCGATCTAATTAAATGCAGGTTAATGTTGCTTCAGGTTAGCGGGGGAAACCTTGTCAGATACTGCTGTCGAGTATTTAGAACTCATGTACAGCTGAACAGCTCTACATGTGATTAAATGCCTGAATGGAAAGCAAATGTGTATGGAGGATTTTTTCAGTGACCATGGCTCAATGGCTCATATAGGGACACAAGAACAGTCTTCAGCTGCTATTCATGAGCTTACAGTCTGTCAACATTAGCTTATATAAATAGATGTCAGATTGTCTGGACTCTTTGAGGACCTGATCACTGTCAGAATGGGAGCAGAGCAGAGGGTTCCGCCCCGGGGGGTTTGGTGTTGCAGTTTTGAGTATCTGTTCTTAAAAAAAACAGCTTTATAAATGAGTCACAGGATGTGCCAGAAATAAGCTGGCCCCTGTGCCCGGGTTCATCAGTCGCTCAGGATAAAAGCACTTTACAGAAATGGTCTACCAATTATAAAGACGGAGCAAAAGTTTGCCTAAGCATTCATGTATTTCTCGCCATATTGGACTACAAGCACCAGGACTGATTTGCCTGTACATTTAGAGGCTGACACACCCTCGTAAATGAGCGCAACTGAGATGATACAAAGATAGGATAGGTGGAGTTTTCTCCTTTTAAATGTTTTATTCATTGTGTTTGTAATGGTACAGATTGTGTTTGTAATGGCACTCCTACATGGCAGTACACTCCCACTGGCGCTTCCTCTTGTGGATGATGGATCTGTTCAGAGTGTGAAGCCATTTTGGTGAACCTGCATCTACGGAATGAACAGATGGCTCTGCCTTCGGAGCACACACTGCTGAAGTATAACCTCTGCAGCTTCTGTGGACAATGCACACACACACACACACACACGCACACGCATGCTCACTCGGGCTCAAACACACGCATGCGCAACCTCACTCATTCGTGCAGGCACACACAGAGACGTGCATACAGACGCACACACTCTCAGACCCGCTGTCGCTCTCAGCTGTGGAAGAACGCTGGGAGTCTTGGGCTCCAGCTCATTCCTTGTGTGTCGGAGTCAAGGATGCAGATGCCGTTTCCCCCTCCAGAGTTTTAACGTTGGCTGCAATTCAGCCGCGGCTTTGCTTCCATGCCTTTCCAATGAGTCTGAGCTTCATTAACCCCTTCCCGCAGACCCCCTAGTGGCCATGGCACCGGCGCCAAGATGTTGCTTAACTCAAACATTCATTGCTCCTGCAACCAAACTATGAGAAGAAACAAGAAAGCTTATTAGCTTTATTAGTAGACGATTTGTGACAACTCCGAATACGGAGTTTCTAAGTGTCACTATTGTCGCGTAGCCAGTCCATTTAACAAGCAACCCCCACCCAGTCTCGCCTGCAACTATACCTACCCATGCATGACACAGTGGACAATAGCTTCTATTTGTGAGTTCATTAAAAAAAAAATTTTCACCACCAAAAATTCTTATTCCCTCATAGCAACAAGATAGCAACAATAGCCCAAACTTATGCCAAAACAGCTGTGAAAAGCCCTGCTCACTCAAATGCAAAATAAACAAGTGAACTTCTTGTGTAATTATACCATGTCATTCTACTGTCTACTACTAAATATGAAATAAATATACAATCCTACCACGCATAGAGATGTCCCTTTCAAGATTCAGTGGTCATTTATTGTTTTGGACAATCCGTTTGAGAAATACACACCCCTTTATAACGCGAGTACACTTCCTCAAAGCCTCACACGTAAAAACTCTTTTATCCGAAAAGAGGACAGGATATGCTTCACGACGGTGTTGGCAATTTATTATTGGATGCTTTGAACAGTAAATTACAGCCTTGCATAACAGCATTTTTAGTTCTATCAGTTTAGTATTATGCAAGCAGCTACAGAAAATGCATTCACTCCCCGAGGCATAATTGTTGTTTTCCTGATATTTCCGCAAGATTTTACTTATTTGGCCAACTCGTCAGCATGGTTAGAGTAATCCCCGCCTTGTTTACATGGAATTTTGGCGTGGGTCAAAAGTATTGATTCTAGTGGAGAATATGCCTACGAACATGACGAAAGTTATTCCTCCTCGATATGCAAGTAATACTGCTTGTAATGTGCAGTTGGTCTCGCTTGGTACATATGTATGTTAGTTTTTTTCCACTCAACCACTGTCTTGTCCAATATGTTTGACATTGTTATTTTTGCATTTTGAGTGCGTTTCACATACTGTAGTGTAAGCATTCATTGGTGGCTCAGTCATGTTTTATGTTTAATGTACTGATTTTCATTGAAGCTAGGACATTTGGCAGCATTTTCCTGATGGTGGAATATTATTTTATTGTAATCTTACCGTATATAATATAGGCTATGGCGTATTTGTATCTCCCTGGGCTGTACTTGTCATTTAGGGCATGGAATATACTCATTCCAATTTACTATGCACTAATATGTGCTAGATGAATGTAATATTTTCCTTTGAGTCATTATGATTGACAGCATTTTTGTAAAAAACTGCAGAGAAATAAGTACAGTACAGAAAAAGTGATGTATTATTCCTGTAGAGTGAATGATTAGGCTACATATTTAGGTGTGTACTAGTGTGATATCGAATTTTGATCTTAAACCATGATAAGGGGCAAATGAATATACCTCTAGCTATCCCGCTAGCTATGTTCGGTAGCAAGATGAATATACAATGGACAAAAAGTATTGTATTCATTTTATGACCTGTTTCGGATATGTTTTTGGACTTTTGGACCCATAGATATCCATCCCCATATTAGGGCTGTCGCATGTACATTCAAAATTTAAATCATATTCAAATGGGTACGTTGAGGGCCATATTTAAACGTCAAAGAAGATTCGAAAAAAGGAAAAAAAAACAAGTTAACGTCATGTGCGATGCGTACTGAGGCGAGGATGAGTGTATCGTTCTAGACTGCAAGTAAATCTTAATTTCCCAATGAAAACTGGTCTTATCCGTTCTCTACATTGCAGATGTGTACTAATGACCAGCTGGTAATTTACCTAAACGTATTAGCCAGCTACTAAAACAGATCATTAGTTGACATTTTCTTTTTCTCGCCAGAAAAAGAAAACAATTACGCAGACACTGCGATTCGGGGACTGGATCCAGGCTAACAACGTTCAGTGCATATAAGTTAATCTTAAAAAAGTAAAATGCATTCTGTAGCTAGGATATGGAAAACACAATGCATACTGTAGCTAGGCTATGGTAAACACTGTAACATTTACAACTAACGTTAAATTGTAAAGAACCGGCTGTTCGTAAGGATCCACATCGTTTATTGAATGTTTATAGCGTTGATTTGGCAATGCATCTCCCGTTAAGAACTTTCATGGCCCTCTGGTGGACTTACCTGATAATTACATCATAATTAAGTGAATTTTGTTGACACTGTATTTAAATAATATTATTAATAATATTATATAAAAAATTAATTGAATTAATATGTATTTTACTTTTAAATATTTGAATTTCATTTTTGTGTCAATGTGACAGCCCTACCCCATATACTGATGAAAAGATAGTAATTACCACTTGAGACTGATGCAAAAGTGAGTTTCATGAGCCAAAACAGTTGATTTGTAGTTCAATATATGATTATTTTATGATTTACAGCAGTGCACTATTTTGGATAGATTTTGAGACACTAAGGGTTGGGACGACGGGGCACACTGCTTAGTGCTTACATTTTGCCTCAAACTAAAGAAAAACAACTTCGTTTTGCATTTTTGCCAAGATTTCTTTACTTTATTTTGACCTAAATTATGAAAATAAACTAATCTAAGGTAGTATCGTAAATGGTACAATTGTCTTGCTTCATTTAAGCCATTTTCCAAGTTTCTGTGATGCTCACATCTGGAGTTATAAAGCCTTAAATAGAACACTCCCTAAATCCGTGAAAATTTACAAAATTTGGCATCTGCATGAAGCGGTTAAAGTTGTCCATTCAGACGAACACGCAAGGCATTGTGTTCAGCTATATCAGCTTACCAGATAAACGGGACATTGGTATGCATTAAGCGCCATGTTGCGCCACGGCAGCAGGCCTCGCAGTCTATCGGATAAACGGGACATTGGTATGCATTAAGCGCCATGTTGCGCCACGGCAGCAGGCCTCGCAGTCTATTGGATAAACGGGACATTGGTATGCATTAAGCGCCACGGCAGCAGGCCTCTCAGTCTATCGGATAAACGGGACATTGGCATGCATTAAGCGCCATGTTGCGCCACGGCAGCAGGCCTCTCAGTCTATCGGATAAACGGGACATTGGTATGCATTAAGCGCCATGTTGCGCCACGGCACCAGGCCTCCAGTCTATCGGATAAACGGGACATTGGCATGCATTAAGCGCCATGTTGCGCCACGGCAGCAGGCCTCTCAGTCTATCGGATAAACGGGACATTGGCATGCATTAAGCGCAATGTTGCGCCACGGCAGCAGGCCTCGCAGTCTATCGGATAAACGGGACATTGGCATGCATTAAGCGCCATGTTGCGCCACGGCAGCAGGCCTCTCAGTCTATCGGCACGTGTGGCTGCAGGTGAAGGGGGGTGGTGTGGGTTTGCGTTGAGCATCTTCATGCAGATGTGCTTCATGTTTTCCAGTCAGCACAGGAACCATCTAAATACATACGGGTTTAGAGAATGGGCCCGTAAGTCAGCTTTGGACAGTCCATATAAGGGGAGTGGAGCAGCAGTGGTACTTTGTGCTTTCTGCACCTTTATGCTTATTGCGTTTCAGGATGACTGCAGGTCATTACACTCCAATACAACACTATGTACCAGTTATCAACTCTCTTGGGGTTGTAGTTGAGCAAGCCGTAGAGATTTCTCAGAGATTTAGTTTTTGGTAGTGATGGGAGTTGAGTTGAATTTGAGTTGAGTTTTATTAGGACCTCTTTTAGCCCTAGGGCTACTCTTCCAAGAGTCCTGAACGTTTATACATACAATAATAAATATAACAAAATAAAACAAAAACAAACAAATAAAAATAAAATAAACAAAAGCAAAAAAGTAAAAATAAGATGCACATTAAGATAAACACATTATAGAGCTACCCTTCTGATAAATCTAAGACAAAAGCAAAAAGCAATAGGCGAAAAACAAACAATAACAACACATCACAATAGACACCAAATCACACATCCTCCTTTCATACTCTGCAACAAGTGAGGTTGTTGACAGCAAGCTTCACTCTTATTTTCAGTCAGCCAGTCGTGCTCGTGTAGCTCCTGCCAAGAGGCAAACAAAGGCTCCAGCATGCCTCGAACGCGACCAACATGCAGGGCCAGCTCCGCTGCGGTAACGCCCGTTTTGTCAGGCAACTCGGACTGCACCACAGTAAACCTAAAACGGATTTGACCCAGAGCAGGGGGCAGGGCAGCTGGGGCCGGCGGTCAGGCTCTGACGCTGCCTGTTGTTGTGTTTCGCTCCCACAGGGGTTCATACCGCTTCGAGAGGCCCAACGGCACCTTCTTCGATGTCCGCATCCCGCCCTTCTCACTTGAAAGCAAGAAAGATGATACTCCTAACAGCTTCCTGCCAGGCCCTTTCAGCTCTTTAGCCTGAGAACCTGCCCCTGCCCTTTCTCCTCACCTGAAACCAGCCCCCCCCCACCTGAAACCAGCCCCCCCCCCTTTCACTTTTCCGCTAAGCCCCCTACCCCTGTGTCCCCTGCACCCCTGCACCGGATAGCACTTCTCTGCCACCAGCTACAAGCCAATGATGCACCTGCATTTATAATGTGACCCCTGACCTTCAGGGTATTACTGAGCCTTAGCTGTGGTCCGAACTGCTGTAGAACAGCAAGTCTCAGGCAGGACTTGGCAACCGTCGCCATGGTGCTTAAATGTTGCCTGACACAAAATTTTATTGGGAAACACAACAGTTGTCCATTCTTTCAAATCTTCACCAGTTGCATTATTAGCCGTTTTGTTAGTATGTTTAAGCTTCACACGGCACAATTACAACATATAGGGGGAAAATAACAAGATGCAATAAAATTCAAAGCAGTGTCATGTTTTTGTGAATGCATGCGGTGCACAAGGGCTTTAACAAAACCGCATATCCAATGGAAATCTTGCTGTAAAAGATTTCATTTTTATTTGGGATATATTTAACTGTTGACTTAAAAGTTCAAATTTGGGTGGGTGTTAAACCTTTGCATGGGTATTAAAAACACATACAATTATTGCATACCAATTCTCATCCACTACTGCGAGCCATTTGCTCAAATATAAAAATTCTTGTTTTTATGGAAGCACGTAGCACTTACTGTACAATGCGAGGTAGTGAGGAAAGTGGCCTCTCTCTGTACCCCATCGTTACTCAAAAACACCAGTGACCATTTCCTTAGATTTAAGGGAGGAGAGAGTCTGGTGGGTCCCCTTCAGTGTTTCAGTAATCAAATTACAAAATAATAAGGTGCTGAGTGTAATGCACCAAAACTAGTCCAGTCTAGTGCTGGCTTTCTATTTAAAATGGGAGTTTTTCCGTTTTTGTTCTCTTGGAAACCGCAGACCTCCCCGGACTTAGATGTAGACTGGCCAGATCGGACATCCTGTCCAAAGAAATGGTTAAATGCATACAAGTCGTCTTCTAAGGTCAATCTGCTTTGACTTAATGTTGGGTGTGAGAACATACATTTTTTCCAAGTCTCATTTCCTGTCTGTCTGTACAGGCTGCTGACCCCAGTTTGGTCAGATGTGTACATTTGTAATTTATACCTGCTAATTGTACTTTATAATATATAATGGCTAACACTTCTGGTGTTGTGTAATGTGTATGACATGAGAGCAATGGATGTTTTTTCCTTTCTCTTTCTGGGAGCTGCTCATGTTTGATGCTGCGATAGTTGCACAGTATTGTAATTTATAGGGATTTCAAATCAAAAGACGTGGAATGTAATGTAAACGCTGGATGGAAAGAGGTCAAAATGTAACTGAGCCACTTTTATTAAGTGACAAAATAAAAATGTATGAATAAATAAATGATAGAAACGGTAAACTTTAAAAAAAATTTGTATTCCAGTCACTGCACTCACACCCTTTGGCACATTAAAGAATATCCAGTATTGCATGTTTGTATGAGTTTTATTTTTATCGGTGCACTATGCAGGATTTTTACCTTGAAAATATTATAAAATAACCATGCTCAGTCATATCTATGATGCACTGGCAATCCCTGTCTTGGCATACATTTGCCCAATCTGTGCTCCTCTGCGTGTATTTGTTATTCTATGATGTGTTTGTTCCTGGGCGTGATGCTCTTTTCTGTGTGGGGTGGGTGTGGCTATAGAGCCTGTGGGGTGGGATCAGGTTTCAGCTGACAGTTTGTAGCTAGCTGCCTACTGCAATGGCGGAGGTGAAGAAGTAGAAGTACAGCGAAGCCAAACAACAAGCTGACACGGTGCGCTCAAGAAGAGTCAACCTAGGATTTGCTTTTCCTCGATGGCAGCTGAAGTTTAGCAAGGTGATGAAAAGCAACGCGGAGTTGGCGTGTTTTCTATTGAACCCATAAGTATTGTTACCTCTAGCTATCCCGCTAGCTATGTTCGGTAGCAAGATGGCCGTAGTCGGGTACCTTGAGTGGGTGGGATTGAGGATAGAGGAGGAGACTTCTTTGATTGTAAACACAGGACCACAGCAAGGCTAAAAATCTTTTAGGGGAGGTTTGTGTCGAGCCTTACTGTACTTTGCGCTGTTGTCACAACAAAAAGGCCTGTTCATTTATAGACGTTGTGCTCCCACCGCATTATGTTTTGGTCGTTCTGCTGGGACAGTTCATACCGTTTGAGCCACCCATTTTTGCACATTTTAAACGCCTTTCCACCAAACATAGACTCTTGACCTGAAGAGGCCTGCACCTAGATAACGCTCTGTGACACTGGCACTATTGTGTTCCCTCTCTGGGTATGTACATAGTAGCCTTCTGAGCCACAAAAAACATGTCTGTAGTCTTGCCTGCCAATCATTCAGAATCAGAATTATTGCACCGCTTTCTCACAAATATTCTTGAGTGTAGCTATAGTGCAGCCGCCAGACATTCAAATTCTTAAAGTGGAATTTCACCGAAGAATGATGTTTGATCTGTAGAAGAGTAGCTGTCCTTCTGATCAAAGTGAGCTCTCAGCCAACTCTCTACCTGTAGTGAGAGCAGAGATATAACCCCAAACTACTGCGCATGTTCCAGGTACCTGTTTTACTGTGGACTGCAACAGCCAGGGGCTTACAATGCTGCTCACAGGTTGCCACTCCAACAGAATACAAACGGGGGCTGGGCGTTACTGCCTGTTCTTCAAGAGAGCCTAACATCACTCGCTGGCAAGCTAGCGACTAACGTTACAGTTCTACTGAAAATATTTCACCACCATTAGCTGGAGTCTCCAGAGAAATTGGGGGAAATACAACCATTTATTAAGCTTTATTTAGGAAAACAGCCCTTCATTTATCTACTTTTGGTATAGTGAAAACATATTAGCTACCCTAGCCAGAAGTCTGTGACACTTACTTGTTACTCATTTCTTCTCCCGGTCCACCACCAGTCGCCGTTCACCCGAGGCACTCCCGGGTCGGCTGCACGTAGCAGGAGCTTTGGCTGCCGCCTCACGCCTTCGGCTAATGTTCTCAGCCGTGTATTTAGGCCCAAAGTGGTAGGCTTCCACCTCCGATTTAATTTCTTGGAAGGTGTTGTCATCCAGTACATGGCCTACAAAATCGTTGGAAGCCAAAATACTGGAATAATTGGTAACTAAGAACTTTTTGAGCTAGCTCACAAGCTAATACTGTTTACAGTTGTAACAACAGGTTCACCACCTCTCTGGCTGTGTCTGAATCAGCACACTTGCCTACTTTTCAGTGTGCCAGTTGAGTATACTTAACAGCTTCTTCTTTTTTTAAATTTTTTTTTTAAGTGCACGACAAAACAGTGAGCAGTGGTTCTACAGTATGCTAGACTAGTATACAGTAGGCTATACAGGATGCAGCTAGATAGGGCTCTGATTTGGACACTCTCCCTTTCTGTGAGTTTGGTCACGCCTTTTTCAGCATGACTTACCCGCCCACTGTAGTTTTTCAAAAAAGAGGAAGGATAGAGGTATACGTTCGGTTCACAGATTGTTTTGGCCAGTGACAGAGAGAGACTTAATCAGTTGCACCTTGATCTGTTCAATAAGCTTAATGTTGTTTTTCGGTGGAATTTCCCTGTATCCCATTAAGTGCCGTGGGCGACATTAAGTCGACAAAAATACCAACGTACTAAGTAGCCTCCCAAAGGCGACTCATGTTTACCAAAACATGTAAACAGTGAAAACTTTTAAAAATCCAATCAAAGTGCTGTTACTAGCTAAATAAACCATGACATGCCCAAACATGATCTTTATGGCTGTATGAGTGGGCCGAACTCAATATTTTTTGTCTTCGGTCTCGGCAGATGCGCGACCAGTGACAAATAAATAATAATAATAAACTCTTTATGTAGCACATTTCAAACACACTGTGCCATTGTGCACTTTAGATAATCAGCCATACATAAATAATCAGCCATGCCATTCAAAGCATTTACTCATGTTCGTCAAACGGTAGCCTACGTTGACAAGCTTAATGAGTTAAGTGCCGCGGGCGACATAAGTCAACAAAAATACCAACATTCTAAAGTGCCAAGGGCAACTTATGTCGACCAAAACGTGTAAACAGTGAAAACTTTTAAAAATCCATCAAAATGCTGTTTCTAGCTAAATAAATCACAACATGATTGGCAAACGTAATATGTATGGCTGTATGAGTGGGCCGAGCTCATAGCAGAATATTTTTTGACTCTGGTCCCGGCAGATGCGCGACCTGTCGAGAGGGACAAATAAATAAATAATCAGCCATCCAATTCAAAGCATTTACTCGTGTTGGTCCTGACAAGTTTCAAACACAAGGTACAAACACAACAACATGCCTAAATTCTGCACATAGTCCAAGATAACGTGTGGGCTGCCTATTAATGTTGAGTTATGTCTGAATGAACGTTCTGTAATGAACTCGAGGGATCGCGACAGCTCTGATTTGTTGAATAAAGAAAAAACTGTTTGGTGACAGTCAAGATTTAAATGACCATATTTCGCTTTATACGTGGAGTAGAAATATTTATATAATATTGGTACTGCTAGACATTGGCAGGATCACGGGGATTTGTGCATTGAATTAGTTAATGTCAGTATTTCCTGATAACCCAGGAAAGAACAAATTATCTGCTTATGATTTTGTTGCCGTGTTCATTTTGCCATTAGATTTTGGGCTGGATAAGACAATCTCATAGATTAGGTCATAGAATGGCATGTCCTGGGGGTTCTTGTATGGTAACTCGGTGTCAGACAAACGGCTGTGGGGTGAGGTGGTAATTGAGAAGCTGGTTCTGGGCTGTAGGGATGAAGCCTGCGTTTGCTGGAGAGAGAAGGTGTGGGGTGCGGGGGAGGGTCTATATTGGAGCGAAATGGAGAAAGGAATCTGTGTTAAAGGTGGTGGGTGAGACCCAGGTCCTGTGACGACGCTTCATAGTCCCCAACCCCCCCCCCCCCCCCCCCAGAGAATGAAGGGAATGTTCAGACTGCCGAGTGTGCGGCTGCTGATTGGTTGTTTCCACCTTCCGCAGGGGGACGTTCTCCTGCCAGCGGTCCAATGGCACCATGTTCGACGTTGCCATCCCGTCCTTCTCTCTCGACAGCTACGGGCACACTGACGGACCCTACTCGTTCCTCTTCTGAGTTGTGCCATTAGTGTTTTCAGAAGGCATTTTGTTCAGTGCGAGCTCCCGAGTCTTAGAAAATGGGCTTTCGGAGGGCGATTCAACACGTCAGGTCTTGCATCCCAGACGAGATTGGTGCACTTAACTAATTTGTTAGTACTGGAACGGTCATTTAAACTGTTAACTATTGTTTTGATGTGTAGTTTTTACTCGGTCGAGTTATGTTTTTTCTTCTTCTTTTTTTTTTGAACACTTGCTCTTCGCATCTGTTGTTGCCGTTTTGATATGAACTGGGCTTTACATGTTATCTTACTTCTCTGTTCAGTACACTTCACTGAATTTATTCTGCAGTTGGAACTTTTACAAATACGGAAGCGTTTACTTAACATTTATGTAGACCACATACTTAATTTCTACGTTGTATATATTCCCAACAGTACTTATCACAGTATTATTCTTATTTGACATACAGACCTCATATACAAAACTACATTAAAAGTGGCCAAAAGTATATGGACACCTGCTCATCCAACTTCTCATTCCAAAATCATGGGCATTAATATGGAGTTGGTCCCCCCCTTTGCTGCTATAACAGCCACTGTCCTGGGAAGGCTTTCCACTAGATGTAGGAACGTTGCTGCTGGGATTCTTCCTTTCAGCCAGAAGAGCATTAGTGAGGTCAGCCACTGATGTTGGGCGATTAGGCCTGGCTTGCAGTCAGCTTTCCAATTGATCCCAAAGGTGTCTGATTGGGTTGAGGTCAGGGTTCTGTGCGGGCCAGTCGAGTTCTTCCGCACCGATCTTGACAAACCATCTCTGTATAGACCTTGCTTCGTGCACGGGGGCATTGTCGTGCTGAAACAGGAAAGGGCCTTCCCCAAACTGTTGCCACAATGTTGGATACACAGAATCATCTAGAATGTCATGGTATGCCTTCACTGAGAATAGGGGGCTTAGCCTGAACCATGATAAACAGCCTCGAGGGTGTCTGGATACTTTTGGCCATGTAGCGTACCTCATACAAAACTGACACACTGAAGGTGGAACAAAGAACATAAAATGATCTCTTGAAACTCTTGTTTAGTTATTTCTGTGGGTTTTTATTTGTGTCAGCATGTAAGAATGCAGTAAAAGTATGCTTTGAAGTAAAAAAGACCTGTACATGTACCAGTGAAAGCCACTCCTGGGTGAATAATAGTCATAATTTTGAGCTTTCAACATAACTTACCACAGTAGATTTCTATTTGGTTATAGTGGAGCAGTGGTGTGAAGATTGAATGATACAATAGAGCTGGTAGTAGAAATACTGGTCTCTATTCAGAATGTCTGATAATAGTATATTTCTTGTGAAAGAAGTGTGTTGTTGGTGTGTTTGTGCTAATAAAGTGATAAAGGTGCTTATTCAGCCTATTGCTATTGGTAGCTTCATCGAGCCTCTGTTCAGCAACTGGCATTTTAAGTTGCGCCTGTGATATTTACGTATTTGTATCGTTAATGCAAACCTTTTATTTATACATTCACACAAGCATGTTTCTGTCAACCCATGCCTTTGAAAAAGGACTCCAGCCATTTGCGAACTCCAGTGTACTCAATCAGAACAAGTTAACATGACTAGTTTTTGTAACAGTTTGACTGCCCTCAATCTTTGATTGTCTTTGTACTAAGGGTTTGTTTCACGAGAAGCTCAAAGTCAGTTCTCTGAGTGAACACAGCCTTCAATCTTATACATTTTGTAATTTGAACTGTTATAGACTGTTTAGAATAATACATTGGAAACCGTTATAGACAGTCCTATAACTTGTCAAAGCTAGTGATTTCTAGTTGTGTATATGAATGAATTTGGCCTGAGCTGTTGACAGAATTCCCCTGTTGTAGCTGTACTGGAACATAAACGATAAACAAACTAAAAACATTCATTTCCACAGCCTGGTTTTTCCATTGCTTTACTCCTTACTGCCTCAGTGGGAAGGTGGCTGTTCAATCTGTTCATTTCTGTCTCCTTATTTAGGTTTTTACTATTTTATTCGAATGCCGGCTGATTCATGTATGATGTAGCAGTTCATATTTTAGAAGCTGTTTGGCATATTCAACTGAATTTAAAATGATTTTGTGTAGTTCCAAGGAGGCTTGGAAAATAAAGATGGCCAGCACTGGAAATATGTATCCTCAAGAAAAAAAAGAAGAAAAATGAGATCACATTCTATCTTTCAACAATGAATGCGTTAAGGCTTTATTGGGAGTTTTTATTTTTCGTGAGCTGATGCCTCTTTAAAATAGTTTGAGGACAAGTCAGTGCATGCCAATACAAAACAAAGGACATTTAGCCATTTGGCCAGTGGGTGGCGCCTGTGCTACATTATAGACTCTCAGCCCGTCAGGATAGACCTCATCCTTGTTGAAGACCCAGTCAGCTGTTCAGTGTTATACCACGCCCCTCAAGATTAATTCAGTCCTGAGACAAAAATTTCTTAATTACCTCATTGTCCGGGTGGCAAATTAACAGCATTGGTCTGTTTTTTCAATGAATGCATACTGAAATTTGAACAAAAAAAAAACATTTTGTGCATGTGGCAACATAAAGCATATTACTTCATCCCCTTTATATTGTTGCTTCCGACTGTAAGTGGCACTCCCAACGTGAAAAATATAGGCAGTTTATGCAGTTCTATTGGCCCTGGTAAAGTCTGGTAGATGAAACGCACTACTGAGTACGGCTTTGCCAGGTGACAGTGTGACATTCCTAGGTACCGTACTGTTATTCAGTACCTTCAGTAACCCGCGTCTTTGTGCAGGGGGACGTTTCGGATCGAGAGGACGGACGGCTCCCATTTTGACGTGCGCATCCCACCCTTCTCCCTGGAGAGCAACAAGGATGACAAGGCACCCCCTGCTGGCTACAGCTGGTAGAGCAGCGTTGACCTCTGTCTGCAAAGCAACCGGAGACCCCATATCTTGTTCACGCCAAATGAATTTTCCTTAGCTTTTTTGTTTATATCCCTGATGTTTACGCTCACTGTATTTATTTTTACTCAAGGTTTAATTTCTTGAATTTGTTCATATAAAACAAGTTAATAAAAAGGAATGAAGAGATTTCAAAAGTGAATAAATAATTGAGGTGGTGGGAATTGTTTTCCATAAAACTGTAGCAATAGCAAAACCTTATGAGCTTCCGAAGTTGCTGAGGGCAATCCTGAATGGCTATGCCACAGATGTGGGGGGTGGGTGGGGGCTTGCTGTTGTAAGGGCTGGAAGTCGCTAGACACGGAGTTTGGAATTTCAGTCCTGCTAGCTTTTTTTTTTTTAATTATAAAATTGGTACATGCAGAGGAATTCAAATGTATTCACACCCATGTTGCTTATACACACTGACGGGGCACAAATTAAAGGAAAAAGCAACATAAAGTGTCTTAGTACGGTGTTGGGCCACCACGGGCAGCCAGAACAGCTTCAATGCGGCTTGGCGTAGATTCTACCTCTAGTCTAGTATACATTCTACAAGTGTCTGGAACTCTACTGGAGGGATGGAACACCATTCTTCCAAAAGATATTCCCTCATTTGGTCTTTTGATATATATATAACAATCTCCCTGTTACTTTAAAAAGAATGTCCTTCTGTACTCTGAATTGACATTCAAGGGCAACAGGCTTTGAAGATGCAACAAAAGTAAAACAAAGCTGCCTCCATGTTTCACAAAGGAGATGACATTTTTCACAATTGGGCTTTGATCTTTGGTGATTGTGATGTACCAGAGTTGGCCCCAATGTCTGCAGCTTTTTATTTTCCTTTTTCAGATGATGCACCCCAATGCATTCTGGGTGTTTCTACGACTGTTTCAACGTTTATTTTTGATGCCATTCATCACGTGAATACATTTGAAGGCCACTGCACATTTCAGGTGACTTTTTTTTTTAACACTCCACCAGTCACTACTTGAATTGACTAAGGCCTATGAAAGCCAAAAGCCTCAATTTTTGTTCTTCAGACTTTTCCCTGTGTGACATGAGTTGTACATGAGGTGTACAGTTTTTAACCCCTTAAAGAGTAGGTTTTTTGGAATGTTTTTTTTCCCCAAAGTCAGTGTTATAGAACTTATTGTTACAATCAGCATTGGGATGTTCAGTTAAGAATGTTCTAATCCCATATTTGTAATCTTTACACCTAAAAGGTTTGGAGGGTGGTGTTGGGGCATAAAGATAAAAGGATACCAGGTATGGTGCCCTAGCTCTGTGATTGAAAGGGGTTGCCAAAGGCTATCAAAACTGTATCAAACCTGGAATCAAGGAAGATAAAACTAATTTGTCAGAATGACACCGTAACGTTTCTTGCATACAGATGAAAACCACTGGCCCCGATTGTAAAGGGATGGGAGGGGTGTGTCCTACAGGAGACCTTTTATCGTCGGAGAAGGGAGGTAATCGTGTCTTTACATTTGCAAACAGGAAAATGGGCTGTGATTGTTGTCGCAGGCTTTTGTCCTTACCCAGAGAGGGGAGAGGGAGGGATCAGCAGTTTGATGTGTGCGTGACAATGCTGCGGTCTCCAGCAGAGTGAATAAAGATGGTCTTTACTGTATTAATAAATAAAAATGTGAACAGACTATAGCCCTGTGTAAAGCATGAGTAAATTGCCCCTGCTCGACACAGCAGGCTTTCCTGCCCCCATTTCCTATTCCAGCAAAAGAAGCTGATCTAATATTAATCTCTCTGTCATTGGAAAGAGTTGTGTCCAGTAGCAAAGGGACTGATAAAGAACCTGATGCTGTAAACTGGGGACGTCTGTGGAAACACTCCTTTAAATGGGAGTCTGTAATGGTGACGTTGGGAATGCTCTGATCTGACTGATAACACTTGGTTGGGGGAGAGTCGAAGTGTGTTGGGTTGATGCTCTGCTGATAATGTTATGGAGAGGAAATTAGTCCTGAGCGGTCACTTGTGTTCCAGTTTTTATTTAGTTTTTCTCCCGACTAATGAAACGACTTTTGATAGGGGACTGAAATGTGAGATGTGTGAGACTGTTCTTGCTATAGCGTATGTTTCTGTAAATAAGGTTCCTAAGGACAAAAATAAACATTTTGGGAAAAAAGTTAATATTTTTTGGTTTCTGTAACATGCAGTTCTCTGTCTGTTGTTGTAACACATGTTCTCAGAAGGAAATGGCACTGAACCATCATTTCCTATTCCACAATGACAGAGCCCAGACAGACCTTAATGTCCTTGCATGACCCTGAGGGCAAAGATCATTGCAGCATAAGCCGTTTATCCTTTATCCTTGATCCCTGTTTTTAAAGTGGGGTCGCCCTGCACTGCCCGACTGAATAGATTTGGGTAATCCAATTTGAACACGATTGCTACATTGTATATTTTAAAAGGGCTATATTTTTAACCCTGATCTGAAGGGTACTGAGTGGATACAAGGTGTGGTAAAGTGGAGAATCCCACTGCACTGTATGTGGAATGTTGTTTTTCTACATGAACAGTTGGGGTGTTGTGTAGTGCGAGTGTGAGTGAGCGAGAGCACATGAGGGGGGGTGAGGGGCTCAGCGTTACCCTGTCAGGTCACGGTGACTGGAACCCAGTCTGAATAAAGCACCTGGGGGCTTCTCAGGGTGGTGGGGGGATTTAAGTGATTACCTGCTGAGAAAAACCAAACAGCCAGGTAGCGGGGTGTGCTGTAACTTTATAACCACAAGAGCAAGATATGCACAGCTTTGCAGCAGCAGCAGCCTGTGAGCTCACTGTAGATGCTAATGTTGTGCTTTCAGACCTGTTGTAGTCCTGCCTGTTAGCAGAAATAATGACCTCAACAGAGCAGTCTGGTTAAATCTGGTTAAAAACTAAGTTGTCATCCATGACTTCCTGTTTCGCTGGCATATAAAATCCTTTAGTCGTCCTTCAACATGAGGAAAGTCACAGTTGGAGAATTGCAGATGTTGGTTGCATCTTAGGGTCACCAATCTCAAGTTCAATTAGATGCTACATCCATGCCATCGAGCGATTTAGAAGGCTTACCAGAAGAAAGCCTCTTCTGGCATCAAACTACAGACAAGTGTCTGGAGTTCGCTAAACATGATTAAAACTGCGTTCTAAAGGTCAAATGAGAGAAATATAGCGCTTTTTGCCCACAAACACCATAAAATATGTATGGTCATGAATAAAATAACCTAATCCCTACTGTGAAGTGTGGCGGTGTATATGTGATGTTGTGGGGCTGATTTGCTTTCAAAGGCCCAGAGAACCTTATTAGGATGGATTACATCATCGACTCATCAAATACCAGGAGGTTTTAAACCAAAATCAGGTTGCTTCTGTCTGGAAGGGAAAATTGGGCCATGGTTGGATCTTCCAGCATCATACCTGATGAAGACCTTCAGGTCGAAATGTTGTGTCTGTCTCCATTAAACACTGATCGGGAGCATTCATCAACAGTGCAAGCTTCTACTGCACCTACCCTGCACCTGTGCACAAGTTTTAGATGTGCGTGCATTCTGTCCTCTTTTGTCCAGCAGGACAATGATCCAAAGCATCACAGAATCAGGCTGGACTGGGTTGGCCTGCAAAGGCCACTGACCTAAATTCTATTGAAAACCTGCAGGCTAAAATGAAGAGGAAAAGTCCACAAACGAAGACCAAGGACTCTACAAGATCTGGAGAGATACTGCATGGAGGATTCCTTGCACCTTGTTAAACATACGAGGAGACTGTTATGTTGTGCTGTTATCTTGCCAAAAGGAGGGGTGCACAACGTACTAAATGCAGGGTTTCCAATAATTGTTACACGCATGTTTTTTCTTTAATAAAAATAATTTTGTATTAAATGTTTTTTTCTCTCTGAGTAATGATATCAAAATAGCATTATATAATTGTCTTATATTGCAGAGCACATAAAACATTTGAAGTTAATTTTATCCAGCCTTCTCTTTTGATATTAATTGAACGTGACAGTATTTCTGGAGGGAACTATATACTTAAAAACACAAATAGTACTGCTGAAGTTGTCCAAGGCATACAATGCCCTCCATAATGTCCGGGACAAAGACAGTACTGTACTCCATACCTTTAAAATTGTAATCAAACAATTCACATTTGTGTAGATTGCAGCATAGCCTTTTATACATAGCTGCCCCCCCCCCCCCCCCCCCCCCCCCCCGATTAGACAGGTGTGTTCAATTGCTTCCTTAGAGCAGGTATAAGTATCTTGGCCGTGACCGAATATGATCCCTGTCCCCTGTCCACTTAGACCCCTGTTTACTGTGTGCCCTCTCCCCTCACAGTGTGCGAAAAATATGTAGGTACATATTCGCGACAATCGCACTGTGGTAACGTAATTAAAATGAATATTTAGCCTATATGACGGATTCTGTGAATGCTTGTTTCTACCCAAATTGTTCAACATTCAACTCGCTATGACTACATATTGTGGACTTGTAACGTCCTAGATACAGGAGACCTTCCTGATCTAGATTAATACGTTAGCAAAATATCTTTATAAACATTAATTCACAGTTTGGTTTTATAATGCTGATTTTGATAGGGCATCACTTCTGTTAGTGGCTATCTCAATGAATTAAATCTCTGGCAGATAGCTAGCTGTGCCGAATTAGTCTCTCGTTTTTTTTTGTTTTTTTTTCCCGAATCCGAATATTAACGAGCAACTCCGGGTAGAAAAAAATATCTGTTCCAATGCATTATTCGTGCTTTCCCGAATACGGTATTCAGCTCCGGATACACACCTAGTTTTTACTTCCGGTTTACTTCCTGAAAATGTCGGATGAGTGCACAGTTTTGTGGATGAGTGTGCTCCTGAAAAACAAAACCCTGGAAATAAGGGTTTCATCCTGGGACTTCAAGTTCCCCGATTAGTGAGAAAAAGTCACCAACTAAAAAAACTTTTTGATGAAATTGACTCAAATATGCGCCCTCAAAGGGTTGAAGGGATCATATTCGGTCACGGCCCGAGTCTTGATTCTTGGCTTTTGCTTGCCTTTGAGTTATTGGTGTTTGTCAACATGAGTACCAGAGTGGCAATGAAAATCAAGGAAGCCATTATGAAGCTGAGAAATAAGAAGAAAAAAAAAAGGAAACGGTCTTAGACACAGACCAAACCTTAGGCTTACCAAAATCAACTGTTTGGAACATCATTAATAAGAAAGAGAGCAGTGGTGAGCTCAGTAATCACAAAGGGCCTGGTAGGCAAAGGAAGACATCTACAGTTGATGACCGAAGAATTGTCAACATAATGAAGAAAAAACCCCAAACACCTGTCTGTCAGATCAGAAACACTCTTCAGGAGGTCAGAGGAGTACAGTGAAATTTTATCAGTCTATCATATTCCACTTAGTCTCCATTATATGCCATACACTCTGAGCTGATGTGTTTTCTTACTGCCAACATTTAATAACTTTACTTTTCTGTCAGTGGGGCAACCATCTCAACAGTGCTTTGAAGAGCTTGATTATACCGTTAACAAGTTTTTTTGTAGAGCCACGGATTATTTTGAACCCAGGAGCAGATATTCTTCCGTATAATACAAGTTATTACTGGAGTGCCACGGACTGCCACACAAGTGGCTGCACTTCTGTATACCCTCCTTAAACCCAGCAATTAATTTTAATCCCCTGTAGTCTCTGGTCTTAATCTCAAGAACCATATTATTCTACTATTCTGAAACCTGCACTACAAGGGAGATTCAATGAACTTAAAATAAATAATATTTAGAAACTATTTTCATTGCAACATGTTTTTGTCATCGAAAACACTTGTATTATGCCAAAAAAATGTAAATACTTAAACCTTTTCTGTTGGGTCTCAGGAGGATAGTATATTATAGTTATATAGATAGGGCCCAGATAATTATTTCTGTAGTGGCAAGGATGGCTATGCATCCAGGAGTGGCTACACTTCATCATGATACAAACCATACTCTACTCACCAGTTAGGAAAGCAGGAGGCAGGAGAACATTTGCCACATTTTAGAGTTAACTGAACAGGAAAGGAAGCCCACTCAGTAAGCATTACTATATTTGGTGCTGGAATTTATAATGTAATCCAGAAGTGATCAGACTGAGCTGGATTTTTGAGATGGAAGCAGCTAGGCTGTGGATATCTAGGCCACGTGAAATAGTTGGTCATGGGTATGGCTTCACGTGTGAAGCTCCACTTGAATTTCCATCAAAGCCTATAGAGTTGACTGGAAGCTCAATAAGGCTTAATGAGGAAAATTAATTTCCTGAAATTACGTTCTAATCCTTTTGGCCGTAGTACTCATGGAATGCTTATCCTGCACAATTGTGGGGTTCTAGCTGGCACATTTTGATACTTTAAGCAGATTCCTTACTAAAATGTAGTACATACAGTGCAGTCCATAAATATTTGGACAGTGACACAATTTTTGTTGTTTTGGCTCTGTACTCCAGCACATTGGATTTGAAATGGAACAGTGACTATGAGGTTAAAGTGCAGACTTTCAGCTTTAATTTGAGGGGTTTTATATCCATATAGGGTGAACCATGTAGCAATTGTAGCCATTTTTATTCATAGTCCCCCCATTTCAGGGGACCAAAAGTAATTGGACAAATTAACGTAAATTTAAACAAAAGGAAATGGATCTTTGTGTTTTAATCTAATGTTGCTTATTACATCTTAATTACGTATAAATGGTTACATATTAATTAATGTTTTGACGCAAACCGCAATGTCAGGTACATTGTATACCGTACATGCAAATACTTGGGGTGCATCCCAATACTCGAAAAATGCACCCTCCCTTCCTCCACTACCACCTCCTCTCCTATAATAAAGGCCGGAAGGCGGCGCGGGCAGGACAGCTCTGGAGGACGGCAGCGCAGGCAGGACCGCTCAGGAGGCCGGCGGCGCAGGCAGGACCGCTCAGGAGGCCGGCGGCGCAGGCAGGACCGCTCAGGAGGACGGCGGCGACGGCTGCATCGCCCAGGAGGCCGGCGGCGACGGCTGCATCACCCTGGAGGCCGGCGGCGACGGCTGCATCACCCTGGAGGCCGGCGGCGACGGCTGCATCGCCCTGGAGGCCGGCGGCGACGGCTGCATCGCCCTGGAGGCCGACGGCGACGAATGAGCGGCAGCTCAGGACAGGCGGATAGCTGGCTCTGCAGCTCAGGACAGGCGGATAGCTGGCTCTGCAGCTCAGGACAGGCAGATAGCTGGCTCTGCAGCTGGACAGGAGGGCTGGAAGGGGACCGGACAGGAGGGCTGGAAGGGGAACAGGCAGGAGGGCTGGAACGGGGCGGGGCAGGAGGGCTGGAACGTGGCGGGACAGGAGGGCTGGAACGTGGCGGGACAGGAGGGCTGGAATGTGGCGGGACAGGAGGGCTGGAACATGGCGGGACAGGAGGGCTGGAACGTGGCGGGACGTTGGCAAACACGGAAGGGTGGAAAATGGAGCCGGGAACCAGGACCCCCTCGTTTCCTCCTGGACCCATAGTTACCCGGACACAGGACCAGGCGGGTCCCGTCGAAGGGTGACGGTTGGGGTTGGGTAAATGACGGGGTAGTGGGCTCAGGGCTGGCCGGCTGGAGGGTTAAGAGCCCAACGGAGTGAGAGGTGGGCTGATAAAGGGTCCGGGGTGACGGGTGGTGGTCGGCATGCCGACGGGCAAACTCAGGATTCTGCCCCCAGATTCCCATGAGGTATTCCTCATAGGAGGTGTTGTCCAAGGAACTACAAAAAAAAAATCCTGAGTTGCCATGACTGGCGACCGCCCTCTGGGTCCTAGCTGGCGAGTTCCTTCTGTTATGGCGGGCGGGTGAGAAGGACCCAAACGCAGGCAGGAGTACAAAAAACCGAAGTTTAATATGGGCAAGGCAGCAATCCGTGGTATAACAGGCAGGATCGAAAAACCGGGGAGACAGGCAATGAAACAAAACACAGTCCAAAGAGTGGTCAAGGAACAGGCAGGGGTCAAAACCGGGAAGGCACAGCAAAAGCACAAAAACAGGATCCAAAAGCAGGGTCGCGAGAACACAGGCAGGGGTCAAAACCGGGGAGGCGTAAGAGGAACAAAAAACAAAACAAAACAAAGACTGAATACAAAAATAAAAACAACAACAGGAGAGGGACTAGGGATAACAAAAACTAGGAAAGATACTACGGAATAAACAAAACAACTCGGGCAGATTCTCAGAAAAACAAGGCAACACAGAAGCAAAATATGGGTAAGGAACTCGCGAAGACAGACTGAAATAACAAGATTTAAATACACAGGGAGAAGATTACACAAAGGGAATCAGGTGTGAAGGGGAGGGGAAATGGGAGAGTACACAGGTGAGAACAATGAGGGTTAACAATAATAATAGGGACCAATAATACAATACGGGGGAAACGTAAGACACGTACTGGAATACACAGACACAATGATAACAAACGGCCTGGGGTTAGCAGGTAGACAAGTGCACAGCTCGGAGGGGAGGAACGCGAAAGTGGACACACGTGCAGAGAATGCAAAATCAGATAGATACAGGGATAGGATAACGAGGAGGGAAATGACAGCTGCAGATAGAAACTCAAGATGAATTAGTAATTAGTAATGTTAGTAGCGAACTCTAAAACCCTAATGTTAGTAGGTTAGCTGGTTAGTATTATATAGCTACACGTTAGTTTGTTAGCAGGTTAGTATTAAATCTAATCTAACAGTTAGTATGATTAGTACATTAGTATTATATACAAATATAAATAAAGTCAGAAGGAAGAAAACGAGATACGAAATACAGAGGAAACCCGAATGTTCCCAAAATACAGACAAAGTAGAGGATCCTAACACTGGAATTGTGATTGTGAATTAAAAGTGAAATAATCTGTCTGTAAACAATTGTTGGAAAAATTACTTGTGTCATGTACAAAGTAGATGTCCTAACTGACTTGCCAACACTATAGTTTGCTAACATAAAATCTGTGGAGTGGTTAAAAATGAGTTTTAATGACTTCAATCTAAGTGTATGTAAACTTCCGACTTCAACTGTACCTGGCCATGATATGAGTTCAAATGGTGGCGAAATATGTTCGTTTGTTGCTCTGTGCTCCCATGGGGTGATAATCCAGAATAGGGTATTTGTCGCTCTCCATTCACTTCTATAGGGCAGATAAAACGGTCTCAAAATGACACTTCTAGCGAATGTGAACTAGGTGGATTCTGTCAATACAAACAATGACCAGTCCTCGTACATATTTTTTTGAAAATTAAATGGCCCTTTCTTGGCTTTTTCGTATTTTATTTGGAACATAGATCCGGTAGGTAATTCTTGCGCCACAAACAGCATTAATGCGCTGATGCGTCAGAAACCACTCATTGGTCCAAATTTCCATGGAAGCAAGCGTTCCTGGACATGGGGTAGCCTAGTATATATCTATGGTAAACAAACCGACCTGCCGACATTTTGCTAGTCTTTTCCGGTAGCTTGCTAACAACATTGAAGAAAATAGTAGGCTACTTTTATAAATTATTTTAATTGCACGGGAAAAAAAATACATACAAGGACTGGTTATTGTTTGTATTGACAGAATCCGCTTTGTTCACGTTTGTTCACTTATATGCTAGAAGTGTCATTTTCAGACCGTTTTAGCTGCCGTATAGAAGTGAATGGAGAGCGACAAATGCCCTATTCTGGATTATCACCCCAGGGGAGCACAGAGCAACTAGCGAACAAATTTCATCACCATTATATCATGGCCAGGTAACTAGGCCTACACAACCAAAAGTTCAGTTGTGCTTTAAGCATAGACAACTTTGAACCTCGACTTTCTCAGTAGATATCCAGTGGCAGAATTGCAAATGGAAGCTATGTTAGTTTCCATGAACACAGGCATTTGCTAAAAATATGAGAAATATACACTGATATGCTATCTGATTTTTTTAAAAAGATGTCTGTGTAGGCCTTTCGTCCGTCTAAAAATGAAAGCACATAGGCTATGATCTGTGTTATAGGCCTAGGCAAATGAGACACGCCTAATTATTTTGTAATTGTAGTAGGCCAGGCTAGGCTAGGTGTGACTTCCCTGATATAATTCCAGGAGTTGAAACATGCTCAACATCGATGTTGCAAGATAACATTGTGGAGCAGCATTTTCTTTCTCCAAACGCAACCAACAGGGGGCGACCGGAACAGGTCCAATTAATCTGTAGCCTAAACTCCCCGCCCTCGCATAAAGCATAATAATCGCCATCTGCGTTATCCATTCCAGAATAGCCTATAGCCTAGTCGGGAAAATGTAGGTCGAAGTTTAGGACGTGAGAATACGAATGACTTCAATGATTTAATCACGAAAATATGCAGAGCCTTCATAATCTCTCTTTGATTTAGTCTGATAGCAGTAGCATCACAGAGAATCATGAACCAATGAACAAAGTTAATGTGTTCATAATCTATTGCATAGGCCCTACATGAAATAAACCGAGTTGTGCCTTTTCTGGAGTCAACAAATGTTTCATAAAGCCAAGCCTGTCCGTTTAATTTAAATATTGTTTAATTCAAACCGCCCACCTGTAGCCTATTAATTTTTTTTTACTGTCAATCAGAGTCATGTAAATTACGAGACGTTTCCATTGTTGATATACCTACATGTGGGCAGCATCTCACTGATAGAGCTCAGCTGGATGAAGCCATCCGTTTTGAGTCGCATATAATTAAGTAGGCTAGACTCTACCAACCTGACCCAATTACACTCTTCTGTGGAATTCTATTAAATTATCGATCAACTTTGTACCCGCGATTCTTCTGTAAAATGACGTTATTTGGCACGTTTTAAAAAATCGGACCTTGGGGCGCATGTTGCCATTTTGCCATCAAAATGGGAGGGGTAGCACATTGGCTACATTGAAGGAGAAAAGCTGATGGGCTAGCCGCTAGCCTATAGCTACTAATCCTGATTCCTGCCTATATTGTGATCACCAGTCTAAACGTTTTTCGAAATATTTCCTGATCCGGTTAAGTTTCCAAAGCTACGCAATCATGTGAATAAGTCTACGGAAAATCGATTTTACAGTGAACATGCAGAATGCAAACGCTATTAGGCAAGACAGAATTGGAGTAGCCTACTACTGACAACTAAAATACAAACTGAAGGGCGAAGTTACCAAGTAGCCTACACCCCCTTTCCGTCACCTCACTCCGTTCTCTATTTCTCACTCACTCTCCCTTTCTCTCTGTCTCCATGGGTTTTATTTGCTGCGGGACTACTGAAAACGGTGATAGTTTCACATTCAAGCAGGCATAATAAATCGAATTCTAACGAATAAATAAAAGGAGATGGGACGAAGAATAATCAGACTTATTTCATAAAGACCCTTCTGAGTGTGAGAAAAGCAGGCGTCCTCGAAGATGTTCCAGACCTGCGGAGGTCTGGAGGGATGTAGCCTAGCTACACTGAAGCGACAATGAAACCGTCATACTTTGGGGCTCTCTCTCTCTCTCTCTCTCGCATCTGTTAATGCTTCACTGGGTCTTGTCTATATTTCTGTTCTGACTGATCGCCTGTGCAGACTCATCGGGAAGTCTATGGATTTACAGCATCAATTGGGATTTTACACTTCAGTTTTGTAATCCTTTTATTAGATTATGTCGGTCCACTCCCATAAGATCTATGTACTCGTAGCAATCCAGGAAAATAGCTTGAAACTTTTGTGTGGTGTGCGTGGTTGCACTGACACCCCGCGGATTAGCTGCTCTTCAATGCTGGAGGGGAGAAATCTTCTTTCGTGCACACGGGTCAAGTAGCTAGCCGACTCTACGTGTGCTCTTCACGAGCAGCTGGAATAATATGCCATTTTCACTTGAAAGAGTAGCCTATTTCTGAAATTATGCAGACATTATCTGTAACTGTGGGGTATAATTTTGAGATATTGTTGTTCATTAATGGGATCCTGAATTTGTTTTACTTACCCCCTGCTTTGTAAAAAAAAAAAAAAAAAAAGCAGTGGTTACATCGTTACTACAGTGGCTACATCGCTATCGTTAGATATTGAGTAGGCTACCCTCTCTTATAGACATATGATTGTTAATAACTAACAGAAACGACGTAACGTGTTAGAATATGCCATAGCCTAACAAAGCATTGGAGACAGTAAAGTTTGCATGAGTAGGTGACAGATTGGGTGTACTTTTTTGTTTGTACACCTTGTTTACGACACCCCCATGGGCACTAAACAGACTAAGGGAGTCGGGCCGGACCCCGGGTCGAGCCCACAGCATAGCGGATGGAAACGGACGCCGACCAAACAACGGGGCGATATCTTCGCCTCTTTCATGCTGAGGTCAGGGGATAGGTTCGGTCACGGCGGACCGCCACCCCCCTACCAGCGACGCATCGGAATGATCCAAGAGATGATGGTGATGGCCAAAGAGGGGAAGCAGAGCGAGGCGACAGAGCTGCTTAAGACACTCCGACAGGTGAGTGAGTCCGACCCCGGAACGCACGCCTATAATTGTCTGTCAAAGGATGGAAGAAAGAGTGACAAGTACATTTCTTGCTTCTGTAATATGGGTTACAGCGTAGTAGGGTACTGGCTTGTAATTTAAAGACTGTGGGTTCAGCAGGGGTGGTGTTCAGGAAAATATCCAGCGGTGTTAATGGATTGTATATATTTTTTTTAACTGTAATCTATTAGTTACGGTGTGGATGAGAGCATCTTCTTGATGCCCCAAATTGTATGAGGTATTTACATAATCACACAGAGTATAAAGTTGGAACAGTCCACGCTGTCATGTTGTTTTTCGGCAGTACTTCGGATATAGAAAACATGGGCAAAATCACATAGGCCTATACATAAAATGAAGTATTATTTTATTTGTTTTATATTTGCAGTATTCATTGAAAATGTTCCTAGGAGCATGGACATTTTCAGGAGATTCAGCATGCATCATAGGTACCTAGTTAATCAGTGGCAGTGGTGCAAATTGACTTTATTAATCCATTTTAGAATGTGGTGTCATTGAAAAGTAATTAATTAGGTAACTGGCAGTACATCAGGCGGTATTGATGTCTGTGTGTGTGTGTGTGTGTGTGTGTGTGTGTGTGTGTGTGTGTGTGTGTGTGTGTGTGTGTTTGGGGATGTGTGGAGGGCGGGGTTAGCCGCTCTGATTGCAGCCAGGATGGAAGGGGCAGTGGCTGTGCTCTGGAGGTGGGCTCCCTGATGCCCCCCAACCCAACCAGGGTCGGTGAGGGGGGTGCTGAGGTGTTGTCGAGGGGTACAGGGGTACAGATTGGGGGGCAGAAGACGAACATTGTGGGATGAGAGATACGGTTAGGCTTGGGCAAGCATTCCCAGTGCTTACAGTTTCCTGGATGTCCTTTGAACATGATCTTAAGGTTTGATTAAGTGCAGTGCTGTGTGGGCTCCTGGGACTATGCCTGGTCAGCCTACCCAGCAAGTTAACCCACACCAAAGCTTCACCCTCCCTCACGCAGACTCATGCACTGGACAGGATGTGCCTCTGTGAAAGGATGACAATAACGCTGGGAGCGTGGGTAGCTGTGCCCAATGCATGCCTGCATTCAGGACCTGGCGTTTGAATAGGGCAGTCATATGCAAATAACTGTCCGCACCTTGTCCCTCCCCTCCCCTCCCCTTCCTTCCACCCACTCTGTGTAGCCTTCCATCCAATAGGAGCAGGCCAATTGACCTCAGGGTGATGTCACTGTGCAGGGGCCTAGCCAAGCTGAGAGAGAGAGAGAGAGAGAAATATATATATATCTTTTTTCCTTTATTCATTATTATTTATTTAAATTCTTTTCAGCATCACTATTATTAATGTTATTGTTATTAAAAATAGTAAAATCATATTATTTTTTACTGCTGTTATAATGTAGTGCTGGTTATTACTGTTACCACAGTTTGGTACCATAGCAATTCTTATTAACCTGCATTCATGTTCCAGCGTGTAGTGCATTTCTATATTTACACTTACAATGTATTTCATGCCATTAAAGCATTTTGAATTTGATTTTGAGAGAGAGAGAATCTCATCCTTCAAGTCTCCTTTGCACAGTCCACCAAAATAAAAAAATGTAGAAAAAAACAGAAACAAGAGAAGGAAAGATGGAGGGAGAGAGAGCAAGAGATCAAGGGAGAGAGAGCAAGAGATCAAGGGAGAGAGAGCAAGAGATCAAGGGAGAGAGAGCAAGAGATCAAGGGAGAGAGCAAGAGATCAAGAGAGAGAGCAAGAGATCAAGAGAGAGAGCAAGAGATCAAGGGAGAGAGAGCAAGAGATCAAGGGAGAGAGAGCAAGAGATCAAGGGAGAGAGAGCAAGAGATCAAGAGAGAGAGAGCAAGAGATCAAGGGAGAGAGAGCAAGAGATCAAGGGAGAGAGAGCAAGAGATCAAGGGAGAGAGAGCAAGAGATCAAGAGAGAGAGAGCAAGAGATCAAGGGAGAGAGAGCAAGAGATCAAGAGAGAGAGAGCAAGAGATCAAGAGAGAGAGAGCAAGAGATCAAGGGAGAGAGAGCAAGAGATCAAGGATAAAGGTGAGGGAGGAAGATACAAAGGGGTTAAAATAGGCTGTAAGGGGATATTTTGCTTACAAGAATGTGTGCATCTGCTGTGAGAAGTGCACGCTGCTTTTAGACCTCCAGTCTTCACTGTGTTTACCTCTGCTTTTACCCAGCCTCTGTCACTATATGTGCTGTGTTTACCTCTGCTTTTACCCAGCCTCTGTCACTATATGTGCTGTGTTTACCTCTGCTTTTACCCAGCCTCTGTCACTATATGTGCTGTGTTTACCTCTGCTTTTACCCAGCCTCTGTCACTATATGTGCTGTGTTTACCTCTGCTTTTACCCAGCCTCTGTCACTATATGTGCTGTGTTTACCTCTGCTTTTACCCAGCCTCTGTCACTATATGTGCTGTGTTTACCTCTGCTTTTACCCAGCCTCTGTCACTATATGTGCTGTGTTTACCTCTGCTTTTACCCAGCCTCTGTCACTATATGTGTGTGTTTACCTCTGCTTTTACCCAGCCTCTGTCACTATATGTGTGTGTGAGAGAAGTGTCTCACACACAGTGGCACAGAGTCCTTAGTCAGCCATATTTAATTTTCATTTTGGTTTACTGTGGATGTCTAATATTTATTTCCCAATCAAGATTCTCATCTTTTTCATCTTTTCCACTGCTTCTCTGCTATTGAACTTCCTGTTTCCTTAGATCAGACTCACTTTCCTCTGTTTCCGAGGCCCCGCCCCCCCATATCCCATAGAATTGGCAATTTGTAAGGATTTGATATCTTTATACTGTATAGATGAGGATGCCTGTTTTTACTGGAGCATGGGTCTGTCAGAACCGCCTCCTGTGGGATGGACAGGGAGCTTTATGGGTGATGTATTTGCAATGGGAGTGGTAGTTTGGAGGTAAATCCTACAGTCTTCACTCTGCTTAATGGAAGACTTAATGGTCAGCTGAGCCCTCCCCTGCCCAGAACGGGATTTCTGCTGGTACACTGAGCCGAGATCAGGGGAGTAAGTACATGAGAACATATTAGTGGAACAAACAGGCCATTCTGCTCATTGTGGCTGGTTATTTTCACATATCTGTTAAAATAACAATGCATGTTTATTTACAGAGCTTTCCATGTGTAAGATAAATTGCAATGGTAATATACGAATTAAACAGTGAATAAATAAGTGAAAAAAAACAAAAACATATCTGAGTTCTAACAACGACAACAACATTCAAAGCGTGGCAGTGGGTAAATAGAGGCAATAATGAGACCTCCCAAATCGCCAGCTTCACATGCAGCATGCTACCAGTGCGGAGGGGTTCCTATAGTTGCACGTGACCCCAGCTTCAAGCTAAACCCCTGACCTCTTCTACAACTCCCCTGTGTAATGTAATGTCAATGCCATTTTTATGAAATAAGCAGTCCCAACACTGATTCTTGGGTGACTTCTTATTGTTACTATTTATCCTCTATTCTGAAGCCAATTTTGAGTCCAACCATGGATAGCATTTTCATTCAGATTTTAGCTTACTAATGAGATCCTCAGTGGCACTGTATCAAAGGCTTTTTGTAAGTCCAAATATACACTGCCTGGCCAAAAAAAAAGTCGCCGTTGCACCCGTCATGCATAGTGCCCACTGTACAAGCCTCTGGAGGCAGTGTTATGATCTGGGGTTGCTTCAATTGGTCAGGTCTAGGCTCAGCAATGTTATGCAGCAATAAAATGAAGTCAGCTGAGTACCAGAATGTACTGAATGACCAGGTTATCCCATAAATGGGCATATTCCAGGATGACAATGCCAAGATTCATCGGGCTCAAATTGTGAAAGAGTGGTTCAGGGAGCATGAGGAATCATTTTCACACATGAATTGGCCACCAGAGTCCAGACCTTAACCCCATTGAAAGTCTTTGGGATGTTCTGGAGAAGACTTTACGGAGTGGTTCGACTCTCCCGTCGTCAATACAAGATCTCGGCCAAAAATTAATGCAACTCTGGGCGGAAATAAATGTTGTGACGTTGCATAAGGTTGTCGAAACAATGCCACGACGAATGCACACCATAATCAAAGCTAAAGGCGATCCAACAAAATATTAGAGTGTGCAACTTTTTTTTTGGCCGGGCAGTGTATGATGTCATATTCATGATCGGAGTCGAGAGGTTTTTATATTTTGTTAGCGGCTTTTAGATGACCTCACAAAGGGCCTGATTTACTAAGACCATTAGTAGTGTGTGCAAAACCTTAGCACACGCAAAACCGATAACATGACCAATGATTGGTCATGATATTTGTTTTGCACCAATCATTGGTTGTGTTATTAGTTTTGCATGTGCTCAAAGGATTTGCACATGCTAGAGGTCTTAGTAATTCAGGCCCCAAGTGTTTTAAGAACTATCATTAACAATCATCAGGGTCTGCCAACTTATTTAAGGTTTGTTGTTCCCCCCAGTACTTCAGAGCCACTTTATCAATGTCATCTAATACCAGTGGCGTACCGTGGGAGTAGAACTAGGCCTTCTGTAAACTTACCTTTAACGGATGATCACTCTCAATCTGTTTCCGTTTACTTTTCCTGATTGTCAATCAAATAATTGATTCACTCAATAACCAAGAACAAGAAGTAAATTCTTTTGAGATAGCATTATTGTTCTGTGCAACATAAACTTGTGTTCCATTTTTGTATATCGACATTTATGATGTTGTGTTATCATGCGAAGATTCTGACTTTTAAATGCCCCATGTTTAAATGTTCAACGTAGATTTTCGTAAATGAGTATTTCTAGCCTGTATTATGCGCTGCTCTCAACGATTCGAGACACTTAAGAGGCTGTCCTCTTTAAATTTATGCTTTCTAATGTTTAAATCGCTTTGACTAATTTTAGTGTCGTCTTAAAATTAATTACATTCTTTAACGCATTCAGATTATTGCCTGATCCTTGTTAAACAATCTTAAGTTGTCTCTTTGTCGTTATCATTTCTAAATCATTATAGGCTACAAATTGGTCTTGATTATTCAGAGAATGAATGGATTGATTGTTAGGCTACTGAATCTAAATAAACGGAAACAAGTAATCCCCACTTTTTCCAACGCGCAGGCCGTCGCTACATATATTTAAGTGCTACCCATTTTATGACGCAAAGAAAAATACTAGCACAGAAAAACTTGATATATTCATTGATGTTTGTTATTCAGTTATTGAATTGCTTGATTGATAATTAAGAACTATAAGTAGAAACAGGTTGAGAGTAATATCCGTATAAAGGTAAGGTTACCGAAGGCCTGTTTTACAGCCGACGTTACGCCACTGTCTAATACATTCTGAATTTCTTTATTAAGCACTATGAATGCTACTAGATGCTAGACTTTCACTGGGACAACTTTCAACAAAGTAGTTCTTGAGTGTGTCAGCTATATCTTGGTTGGTTACAGAATCCCCTTTCCTATTTGAATACTTCTGACCTCATCTCTGGCTTTCCTATTTTTACTGCATTACTGGGGGAAAAATGAATTTAAAAAAAAAAAATTGCTTTGGCAACCCCTATTTATATTTTTAACCCTGGAGTTCATTTCACAAGGGACTCACATATTTTTGCGAACTGTCTTGTTTGTGAAGTGTGATTCTTTCTGCTTAAACATAAATATGTGGAGGCCAACTGTTGGGCTATCTTTGGTGATGAACTGCATGTTGAGAGAAATTACTATAAGCTTACACCATTCTTCCTTGGCAGTTCACTTGAATCTCACTAGGACTACAGTGGCCCTGCAACTGACTGTAATTCAGGATTCGTCGTTGCTATCATTTTCTAATACTAGCGACATATACCATCCAAAAAATCACTATGAGACATCGTCCCTCCAGGTGGGCATGATGGCCAAAATTTGAGGGTCTGGCTCATGGACTATAAGGGGATATTAACAAATTGCATTAACATATCACTCTAAGTAATAAACAACCAGTGTTGTATGATTTGTATTTAGTTGTATCTAGTATACTGACTAGCAGAGGAGAAAATGGCGGAAGCTGTCTATAATGGCTGCACAGCAGCCTGGATCCCAGTGCATACAGTGACTGTGGCAGTGACTCAGACAGTCCCAATCTCTCCACTGCCCGATGCTCAGAAACCATGGTGCTGGAATGATGTCTGATTGAAGGGAAATTAATGAGGGCTTTTCTGCTCAGCTTTTTCATTCCTTTGCCATGAACAGCAGTTCTGATCTCATCTCTGGGCGTGTAAGTTTGGGTGAGGGGTGTACTTGAGTTAGCAAAGCGTCTATGAATCATGCACACGTAGCCTGACTCATAAACCCCGCTCTCGCCCACTTTTAGGGGTCAAATGATTTATTGACTTGTTTGTCCATTCATTCATATTTCGTACCCCCCACCATATTTACTTCATACTAGGAAATGTGAAACTACCTCTTTTTTATTCTCTCTTTCTCTCTCTCCGTCCTCATATTGCTAGCCCACGGACAAATTGAAGTGGCAGATTTGTTTGTCAGGGATGCTTTATTGTAGATAACAGACATCAGATGGAACATATTTGGGGTTATGTGTTTGGATTGTTGGAGTCCTATTTTCACCAAGCTGAGGTAATTTCTCTTGGCACACACAAACACACACACACACACACACACTCATAAACATATACACGCATATGTACACATGTATGGACACGTGCACATAAATGCACAATCGCACAAATGCGTGCGGACACATTCGGGGACGTGCATAATAGGATGTTCTGAATTTTCTCTTTCAAAATGATGTGCTCTTACACACATGTACATGCACACACACACACACACACACACACACACACACACACACACACACACACACACACACACACACATACTGTACATGCACGCTCACACACACACACACACACACACACACACACGTACTGTACATGCACACACACACACACACACACACACACATACTGTACATGCACGCTCACACACACACACACACACACACACACACACACGTACTGTACATGCACACACACACACACACACACACACACACATACTGTACATGCACGCTCACACACACACACACACACACACACACACACACACACACACACGTACTGTACATGCACACACACACACACACACACACACACATACTGTACATGCACGCTCACACACACACACACACACACACACACACGTACTGTACATGCACACGCACACACCCATGTACATGCACACGCACACACACACGTACTGTACATGCACGCACACACACACACGTACATGCACGCGCACACAAACACACGTACTGTACATGCACACGCACACGTACTGTACATGCACGCGCACACACACACACATGCACACGCACACACACGTACTGTACATGCACGCGCGCACACACACACGTACTGTACATGCACGCGCACACACACACACACACATGTACATGCACACGCACACACACAAACCTATATACACATGCATACATATGTGGACACGTGCACATAAATGCACAATCGCACAAATGCGTGCGCACACACACATTCGGGCATGTGCATATTAAGATGTTCTGAATAACACACACACACACACGGATCCTTTTAACACTGTAGTGGTGAGAGGAAGGAGGTGAGTGGTCCTTCATTGCTTTTAATCATCCTGGGGAAGCTTTCATTTCTGATCTGCCTTTATGTTCCCTCCTCTTTCCCATGAATGGGGATTTAATGGTAATGTCGGGATGTGCAGCTGTTTCATATTAACAGCCTTTACTTCAAAACAAAATATATTACAATAAAAATTATTAATGCATTGGCTGGGCATTAATGTACCGGCACAACTGGTCAAGACCGTGTTGCGACGCTCAAATGGAAATTAGGTCTGCACTCAGATTTGTTATGAGCAGCCCCAATAGCTTACTCTGATAATCCTCTGCCTCATTTATGTGTGTCCAAGATCCATCACTTCTCATTCTGTAGGGGGGGGGGGGGGGTTGATGTAAAAAATCTTCTCTGATGTTGAGTAGGTGTACATTCTGTAAATCTATATAAATAGAGTGAATGGCACATAGATCAATAGATAGGAAGATTCTTTAATGCCACTGAAAGGAATTTTTTTTGCATGTTAAAGTAGCTCAGTAAGACGGTCACATAAACCACACCATGTACAACATACAGTATGAATGCAATTCCGAATATTGATGTGAAATGCAATAAAGAAATTGAATCCTTTAAAAGACAAAGTTGTGGGTCATTCAGGCAGTCAAGGAGCTGAACACCTTTGGCAAAATGAGTTAATCGACAGTGCCTTGTGTCTCGACAGGATCTGGGCATGGAGTCGACCTCCCTGGACGATGTTCTGTATCGCTATGCCAGCTTTCGCAGCCTGGTGGACCCCATCACCCATGACCTCATCATCAGCCTGGCCCGATATGTCCACTGCCCCAAAACGGTAGGGATAGGCACCGCCAACCTCCAGTCTGCACACATGTAACTGCAGGCACAAACCACGTGCGTGCAGTACACACATGCATAATTGCACATACATACGCCCAGCACACACTTGTGCATAAACACACACACAGCTAATTGTAATCTGTCCATTGGTTTTGTGGTTTTTCTAAATTTCGCTGCATAATACAATACAATAAAATAAAGTATTGAAGGTACAAAATGACAAGACCCTCAGTGCAACAGAAAAGAGAATGTGTGTGTGTGTGTGTGTGTGTGTGTGTGTGTGTGTGTGTGTGTGTGTGTGTGTGTGTGTGTCTGTGTGTCTGTGTGTCTGTGTGTCTGTGTCTGTGTCTGTGTCTGTATGTGCCTCTACAGGATGAATGACAGGGAAAGTTCCCAGTTAGGCTCATCTTCTATTTATTAGTTTGCTGGGAGCACTGGAAGAGAGGCTGCCACTTAAATTGAAGTCCCTCCAGGGCTGTCATCTAAGCATGTTCTTCTGTCTCTCTCTCACTCACTCACTCACTTACTCCCTCTACCCTCTGTCTCTCTGTCTCACCTTCATTTTTAAACTCAAATCTGTATTGATTTGTGCTAATGATATGCTCAAATTGCCGAGTATTTCACACATCTTGTAAGTGTGTGCAGCTCTATTTCCACTGCTCCCTGAGTGCAGTGAACACAGTCTGTCCTCTGTGGGCACCCAGGTCTGCCTGTGTTTGCCTTTTACATTGTAAAAGTTTTTCTTCATTTTTAAGGGTCAGATTGCATTGCATTTTGCTTCGGGCTTTTGTTTGTGTTTCCCAGTGGTTGATGTAGGTTTGTTGGGTTTTGTTGAAGTCTTGATGCTATGGTCCTGAGATTATAGCGTGTTAGAGGGTGTTAGTGAATGGAACCCCAGGACCAGCTAGATGAGGGGACTCTCTGTGTTGCTCAGCTATTAGCTTTGTAGGGATTTGCAATGATGCAGTATGGGTGGGGGTCACTGCTAGAGGATATTGGTGTAATTCTGCCCTGCAGAACTCTGCAAGCAGGATTACAATTGGATACTTGTCCCAGTATGCAAAATCTTGTTTGGTAAGTGGACGTTACACCTCACTGCCATAGAGTGCAATTGGTTTAACAATAGATTCAATTAGATTAAAGCAATTGATAGTTCAATTGTAATTTGTCTCTTTATGGCATAGAATGCATGCCATGTTCTTTCATTACAAAGTTGAAAAATATCCAGAGGAATTTTATTCATTTTTCCATCACTCTGCTGCCAGAATTACAATAGATATGGATGGATAACATGAAGGGTTTTTTCTCCTGACTTATTTTTCCATAGAGTTCAATAGGAAAATTTGTCAGGAGAAACAACCCTTAAAGTGATCCATCCATATCTACTGCACATCTGGCAGCAGAGTGATGGTTTGCGGCTTGTTTGATACCTCAGACCCTTGATGACTTAGAGCCATTTTACCAACCATTTATTCTGTACTGTCCAAGCATAATTTACAGCTACATCTAGTCCCACCCCCCAATTCCCATAGAGATCCATTGAAATGCAGAGACGTTATAGTATCGCTTGTAAGAGTACCAGAAAATAAGATATCAAGAGTCTTTTGATGTTGTTGGGAAACAGACATCAGGAAGTCATGGCATGCAAAGGATATGCGACCAAATATTAAAAATGATGACTTTATTCTATATATAAATTCAGGGGTGCCAATAATTGTGGCATGTGGTTTTGTTAAAAATAATTATTTTTTGATGAGGGATTCTCTTTTCTCATAATAAATTTACTTCAATTAAAGGTTGGAATTTTCTCATTTTTTCAGTGTGAGATTGAGCTAATTCACCAAACGGTAAACCCTTTTTGCTCATCTTTACCAGGGGTGCCAATAATAGTGGAGGGCACTGTATTGTGAATTGAAAACTTAGGCTTAATTCTCTGAGATCTGTATCTCTTTATAAAAATTTTGATTTTTGTCTTTATAGAGTTTACTGTCAGGGCGAAGATTTGACAACACTGCTCCAGCAGATCCAGGCTCCCTTGTAACTCATTAGTTCTGGGTACATTGTGTCTTTTTGGTTCTGAGTGTACCTTTGACTGCAACAGTTACATTAATGAGGCATAAATCTGCATTGATGAATCTCTGTGCTTTTGGTTCAATTATTTTCTTTCTTTTAGACAATCTGTGTCAGACCAGTGACAGAGCTGCAGGAGGTATTTTCTTTTGGATTTGTTGATTTATTTTTTCTGTGCCAAATGGATTGGATGTTTTTGCTGTTGCGCAGGCTGCAGCTTTATTATTTATATTTCTCACTGCCGGATTGATTCTGTTACTGTGATTGTCTGTGATTTCCAGAAAGGTGTCTAATACCTTTTAGCTGATGATTGCTTTCATTTATTCCTTTGTGCTGTTCTGGGCCCATGTGTATGTTTTGGTGTATTGTACAGTTTACTAGGTTGAGTGTGGTGGTGTTAGTGTCTGTCCTTTTGAGAAAAACAGTATTTCTTGACTTAGCAGCCAGTGCATGGCTTGACGGAGAATGCTCTGAAGGAGAAAGTATCTACAGTATATCCGTGATTTAGTCAACTGATATATTCAACCGAGCTGCTTTCAAGAGGTGAGCAACAGGTATATCTCCCGATAGAGTCCTCTCGTACCCTACCATTGATAAAGTACAGACACAGGCTTCGACAGAGCTGCAGGAGGTCTTTTCCATTTTTGCTTCTCTTTGGCTACAGTTACACTCGTCACTTCAGTGTGACTTCTATGCGACTTCTAACATCCGATATCGCTAGGCTGCATTAAGTGGCAGGTCTGGATGCGCACAAATCTGATTTTGTCCTCATTGGGATCGGATCTGCCGAACCACGTGGCGAGGTGGCCAAGCACACTTTTGTGATCCGAAACGCTCGCAGTCTGGACATATTCAGAAATCTAAAAATGCATCCACCGGAAAAAACGTCAATAATCACGCCCATGTTTCACTCGAGTTCTCTCACTCCCAGGCTTCTGTACACTTTGTGAATGGAGTAGAGGGCATCAGGCACCTCAGAGCCTATGGCCCACTGATGCTTTGCTCACCCCAATCATATGGGCATTGACATGGTAGCAAACCACGCCAGCGCAATAGCCCCTCGTTTGTGCACAGATACGGGGGCACGGAGAGGAGTATGCCGACGGTAAAAGACAAGGCTGCAGCTGTTCACAGATGCCGTTGAAGGTGTGCTTTCGCATACGGAAATTGAGAACCCAGTTGGAATCTGTGAAATTATGCACGGCATGGTTCCACCAGTGCTGGCTACATTCACAGACCCGTACCCTCCTCCTCTCCACTGAAACAGCTGATGCACCCAGAATTGCAATACACTCATTAATACCACGCCTCCGCTGCTGCCTCCGCATCAGTGCACGCCTTGTGCGGGCCCTACCTCCACTACACAATGTGGACATAATGAAAAGAAGCGCAACCTCAGGAACGCCATTTTCCATGAATGTTGTTTCCTGTTGTCGGGTGGGATCATGAAATCCAAACTTAGATCTTATCGCGGAGCTCGCGTTCAACTGTCAAATGTGAACTCAAATCTGGCCTGATGTGATCGGATGTTGGAATTACGATTGAAGTCGCTTGAAGTGACTAGTGTAACCATAGCCTTTGTGTCACACTAGTAGAAATAGTACAAAACAAACAGAGCCGGACGAGCCCCTAAATGGCCGGCCTAGATGGGCTGAATAGGCATACATGAGAATACATCATGCTCTCTCCCTTATGCATTCTTAGGAATGTTGTGCAGAGATGTCAGGTGGTGTATAAGACACCCTTTCACTGCAATGGAGTGCAGCTTCTGTTTTTGTAAAAAAAACAGCTAAACTCAGTCATTTGGGTTTACATCAGAAAGTCAGGACAGAGAGAGGTATGGTATGTGGAGCCTGCCATTGCCTGTGGTTCAGGGAGTTGGCTACGACATCGCATTGTTCCTAAAATAAATCCATTTAAACTGTTATAATGGCTATTGTGATTATGATTATTATTATTACTTTCTTATGTAACCTCCATTATTATTATTATTATTATAGTCTTGTTATTATGTATTTACTTTTGTGCAATTAAATTGAGAGGGAGAAACAGAGAGCAAAAGAGACAGAGAAAGGAATGATGTGGAATGTCTGACAGATGCAGTGTCACTGTAAAATGTTCAGTGTTATTTCAACTCTACATTACATTACATTACATTCATTTAGCAGACACTTTTATCCAAAGCAACATACAATTAGTGCATACAGAGACATCATCAAGATCACTACAGAATAGACAAGACAAAGCACATCCTTCCCATAGTGTAGCAGCTATCCCTAGTAATGAACGTTGACTGTAGTTCACAGTAAGCTGTGGGTAAATCAGCTATACTACACTTCTATTCTAAATACTATTATAAACTATAACAAACAGACAGGAAAACACAGGGAACTAGTAAACACAGGGAACTGATATTCCTAGGTTAGAATATCAGTCAAGGTGGAGTCTGAAGAGGTGTGTCTTCAGGCATCGACGGAATGCAGGCAGGGTAGTTAATGGGAAGTTAATTCCACCACTGAGGAGCTAAGGTGGAAAAACTCCGCAGTCGGGACGATCGAGAGCTGTTGACACGGAGAGGGGGAAGTGCGAGTCGCCCTGCTGTAGAAGAGCGAAGTGGTCGAGCAGGAACATAGTTCTGGATTTAGTCCTGCAGGTAGGCGGAGCCTGTCCTATTGGCTGCAGTGTAGGCCAGGGTCAGAACTTTGAACCTGATCCTGGCTGCAACTAGCAGCCAGTGGAGTGACCTCAGCAGTGTTAACATGAATACAATGTGAATCGCATGTATTTTATCAGACTAAAATGTACTCTAGCAAGTGTTGATCTAACACTGAATTTTGATTGCATTCTCTTCCTCTGCTACCGTTAAAAATAGGCAGCTAGTCATGTACTTGTAGCTATATGCACTATACTGAATACGTTGCAGCCGCTTGGTGCCTGAGGTACAGTGACACGTTGCCCTTGCAATGTAGAGAGTAATGGAGGTGAGCAGTGTTTCTAGAACAGGCACAGTGCTTCCTTAATCATATTGACATTTCAAATAAGTGCTGTTTTGAGTATTATCATCGTTTATCATATCTGCTTTCGCCGTCATGGCCGTCGTAGGCATGCTTCTCAGAGAACTGCAGCCAACGTCAATTTTGTTTGTGGGGGTGGCAGCGCTTTCGTTTCCCTGCGGATAAAGTGCGGCCGAGGCGGAGCCGAGAGGTAGAGGCCTCAGGGCACGACCCGCTGATGTGTGAGTCAGAGACAGGCTTGATTGCACGGCCGCTCTTGTCGCAACTCCTGGATGACTCACACTGCACAGCATAGCACAGCATAGCACAGCCACCGGTCTCTTTCACCTACCGGGAGAGAGAGAGAGAAGAAAAACTGTGCAGCCACACGCCACGCACACTCGAGCCACAGCTCCAGCAGTTCCCCTGGCTCAAAAATTGGTCTTCTTAGAAGAAGGTTTCATGATATGAGAGGTCAATGACTCCACTGGTGTGTCGCAATTATGTGTGGTCATGCACCATCTACAAGCATTTAGCAAAACAAATTAATTCCTGGAAGAGGTGCAATGGCTTCAGTGCTGTTGTACACCCCTGCTGAGTATTTGTATACATCTAGGTGTTTTAAAAGCCAATATACATAATGTGAGATATTCCGGTTTCAATTAAATTACAGACATTTTGAGATAAAAAGTAACATTTTACTTCGCAATTTGGAAAGCTTGTGTGATGGGTGGTATTTTGGAATGATTTGGAGATAAATCATAACCATCAAGACTATCTTGAATGGCATCATGACTTAATGGCCACCCAGTCTTTATGATGGACTGCACAGTAAGACTGAAACAGGCAAGTGTATTTATGTAGAATAGAATAACAGGTTGGTGTATTTGGTGTAGAATAGAAGAAAAGAGGGTGTGTATAATAGAGAAACAGAAACGTGTCTTTGGGTGTAGAATAGAGAAACAGAAGGTGTGTTTGGGTGTAAAATAGAGAAACGGGCGTGTGTTCAGGTGTAGAATAGAGCAACATAGGGGTGTGTTTAGGTGTAGAATAGAGAAACAGAGGGGTGTGTTTAGGTGTAGAATATAGAAGCCAAAGGGGTGTGTTTAGGTATAGAATATAGAGGTCAAAGGGGTGTGTTTAGGTGTAGAATATAGAAGCCAAAGGGGTGTGTTTAGGTGTAGAATAGGGAGGACAGAGGGGTGTGTTTAGGTGTAGAATATAGAGGTCAAAGGGGTGTGTTTAGGTGTAGAATAGAGAGTACAGAGGGCTGTGTTTAGGTATAGAATAGGGAGGACAGAGGGGTGTGTTTAGGTGTAGAATAGGGAGGACAGAGGGGTGTGTTTAGGTGTAGAATATGGAGGTCAAAGGGGTGTGTTTAGGTGTAGAATATAGAAGCCAAAGGGGTGTGTTTAGGTGTAGAATAGAGAGTACAGAGGGGTGTGTTTAGGTGTAGAATATAGTAGCCAAAGTGGTGTGTTTAGGTGTAGAATAGAGAGTACAGATGGGTGTGTTTAGGTGTAGAATATAGAGGTCAAAGGGGTGTGTTTATGTGTAGAACATAGAGGTCAAAGGGGTGTGTTTAGGTGTAGAATAGAGAGTACAGAGGGCTGTGTTTAGGTGTAGAATATTGAGGTCAAAGGGGTGTGTTTAGGTGTAGAACATAGAGGTCAAAGGGGTGTGTTTAGGTGTAGAATAGAGAGTACAGAGGGCTGTGTTTAGGTGTAGAATATTGAGGTCAAAGGGGTGTGTTTAGGCGTAGAATATAGAAGCCAAATGGGTGTGTTTAGGTGTGGAATAGAGAGTACAGAGGGGTGTGTTTAGGTGTAGAATATAGTAGCCAAAGTGGTGTGTTTAGGTGTAGAATAGAGAGTACAGATGGGTGTGTTTAGGTGTAGAATAGAGAGTACAGATGGGTGTGTTTAGGTGTAGAATAGAGAGTACAGAGGGGTGTGTTTAGGTGTAGAATAGAGAGGACAGAGGGGTGTGTTTTGGTGTAGAATAGATAGTACAGATAGGTGTAGAATAGAGAGTACAGAGGGGTGTGTTTAGGTGTAGAATAGAGAGGACAGAGGGGTGTGTTTTGGTGTAGAATAGATAGTACAGATGGGTGTAGAATAGAGAGGACAGAGGGGTGTGTTTTGGTGTAGAATAGAGAGTACAGATGGGTGTAGAATGGAGAGGACAGAGGGGTGTGTTGAGGTGTAGAATAGAGAGTATAGATGGGTGTAGAATAGAGAGGACAGAGGGGTGTGTTTTGGTGTAGAATAGAGAGTACAGATGGGTGTAGAATAGAGAGGACAGAGGGGTGTGTTTAGGTGTAGAATAGAGAGTACAGATGGGTGTGTTTTGGTGTAGAATAGAGAGTACAGATGGGTGTAGAATAGAGAGGACAGAGGGGTGTGTTTTGGTGTAGAATAGAGAGTACAGATGGGTGTAGAATAGAGAGGACAGAGGGGTGTGTTTAGGTGTAGAATAGAGAGTACAGATGGGTGTGTTTTGGTGTAGAATAGAGAGTACAGATGGGTGTAGAATAGAGAGGACAGAGGGGTGTGTTTAGGTGTAGAATAGAGAGTACAGATGGGTGTAGAATAGAGAGTACAGATGGGTGTAGAATAGAGAGGACAGAGGGGTGTGTTTAGGTGTAGAATAGAGAGGACAGATGGGTGTAGAATAGAGAGGACAGAGGGGTGTGTTTAGGTGTAGAATAGAGAGGACAGAGGGGTGTGTTTAGGTGTAGAATAGAGAGTACAGATGGGTGTGTTTAGGTGTAGAATAGAGAGGACAGATGGGTGTAGAATAGAGAGGACAGAGGGGTGTGTTTAGGTGTAGAATAGAGAGGACAGATGGGTGTAGAATAGAGAGGACAGAGGGGTGTGTTTAGGTGTAGAATAGAGAGTACAGATGGGTGTGTTTAGGTGTAGAATAGAGAGGACAGATGGGTGTAGAATAGAGAGGACAGAGGGGTGTGTTTAGGTGTAGAATAGAGAGGACAGAGGGGTGTGTTTAGGTGTAGAATAGAGAGGACAGAGAGGACCTGCTGTGTCTGGAAGCTGGTGCCCTGAAGCGTGTTACACAGCTGGGACTCAGTGATTGCACTGCTAGGAGGGAGGACTGTCTATCTGCCAGGAACCATGACCACTGATTCCCTATCCTGTACCATGCTCACACATTCTCACCTCCATAATGGACAAACACAGAGCAGGTGTGTGTGTGTGTGTGTGTGTGTGTGTGTGTGTGTGTGTGTGTGTGTGTGTGTGTGTGTGTGTGTGTGTGTGTGTGTGTGTGTGTGTGTGTGTGTGTGTGTGTGTGTGTGTGTGTGTGTGTGTGTGTGTGTGTGTGTGTGTGTGTGTGTGTGTGTGTGTGTGTGTGTGTGTGTGTGCTTGCGGTGCATGTGTGCCCGTGTGTGTACATGTACGCACATAAGTGCACTCATTGGGTTTTATTCATGAAACGTTCCTAAATATGTGCGTACATTCACAGACAAAGCAAGTTTGTGCAGAAAATATACATAAATGACAGTCACATGCACCTTATTTTGCAATTAGCATAAATCCTACATTGCCTACAACTACCATATATGGAAGTTGAAAATGTAATTTCGAGGTTTGTACGAATTCAAAATGGCCCAGAAACAGCAGAAGAAAAATAATTATTCTCACACTGAAATCAACGTTTAATGAGCAGAGGTTCAGTCAAAGGAAAAAAATGTATTGAATGTGCCGTCAATGCAGTACCTGGTGTTCTGTGCATGTAAGAGGTGGTTTGAAATCGGGTAATCAGTCCCTCTATTAATTGCTGTTGCGTTCTAAGTGCGGCCAATTTGTCAACTTCGAGTGGTGGTTCATCCGGCATCAGCCCTAGCTCAGATGGATTGGGGTCTGGTATAGGGCGTGTTGCATGGCCATGTTTTGCAGGACACATCAGGCCAATATTATTTAATGGAGGTTAATGGATTCATCCGCCAAGGCTTAAGCAGGCAAGCCTAGTGATGGAAAGAGGCAGTTAGGAATCTATATACTTTGATCCTAAGTGGTAAGTGGTAAGAATATTTGTCAAATGGCTGTTTACTGTCATAAACAGCCATTTGACAAATATTCTTACCACTAAGCATCGCTAAAGATGCATTCTCTCCAAAAGACGCCGTGTGCCAACTCCTCCAACAACGCACAATCAGCCATTATGAGGCTGGCTTCAGACCTATTTTATAGCCATTTTATTGCAACTTTCATTCATTGGTTAAATGTGTGTTTTTATTAGCATATGTAACATCATATAACGTTTAACTTTGATCAATTTAGAGAAATAGTACTGTGAGTATTCATTATGTTATAGGTCTATAAGTTCATAGCCTACAACTGATTAATAGGTGTAATCTAAAGCGTTTGCTTTTTATAATCATAATTTATGATGCTTGCGTTGTGCATTTCAAAGGCAACATATAGTCTTGTGAATTTAACAAGAAATAAGAATAAATTCATATTCTAATTGACATTCAGAAGCTACATTTAGCAGCACAGCACGCGGTACGTGTGGTCCTGAGCAAGTGTACATTTTGATTCTTCGTACAAACAAATGTCAGATATGAAATGATATGATGACACAATACAAACAAAATTGCTAATACAAATGATTTACGCACAAATTTGTTCTGCGCACATTTAACAAATGAGGCCCATTGTGTCCTTTCGATAGAAATCTCTTTTATGTTTGAAAATGGCAGTTATACTGGGAGGAGGATGTGTGGAATGGAGATATCCACTAATAAATTTCCTTCTCATTCTTACTGTAAAGGTCAGTCCTGGAATAGCACAGAGATAAAGAGAGAGAGGTAGGGGAGAAAATAGCAAGAGGGAGAACCTCGTTCCTCTGTCCGGACTCCCATGCCTCATTGCACGCACGCATGCAGCATACACCTGTCTGAAACACACTGGCAACCCGCAGCACACTATGTACCTCCCGAAGAACACAGTGCTAGCAGGTCCTTTCCTGTTAAAGTTTACTACACAGTAAAATGTTTGGAGCTAATTCAACTCTAAGAGTTTGTGGGTCCAATAGGGATCAAATGTAAACTGTCGGAGTAATGTACCCAATATACCCTAGCAAAGCTAATTTAACACTGAACTGCGTATGCTCAAGGATTACAGGTTGTATGTCAATTTATTTAAAATATGAAATATTGAGATTATATCTTAACATTTGACTCTAAAACTGGGAAATATATCCAAGTGCAAGGAAGCAAAAATCACTTTTCAAAGCTGCTTTTTAGGTAGTGTTAAACTGAGCTCAAATGAGCTGCCAAAGATTTATGAATCTGCCATCTTATGTACAGACGTATTGGCTTGCTGACAGAAGACCAGCAGTGGCTGTAAGAGATGTCGGAGGCAGCCAGGGAGTCAGCCCTTACCCTGAACCCCAACCTTAACCCTAGTGCTAGCCTAAATCCTGACCCAGCTCTTTAATCCTCTGGGAAAAAATTAGATGGACCCATATACCCAGACACGGCCCAGGAAATACATGCCATCATACAGACACTAGTAGAAAACAAATACATCATTAAAAAACAAAGTTTTTACCTGAGGGGAGAGGTGACAACCCGAGACCTAGGATTTTTACCTCCTCCCTAAAATGTACAAGCCACCAGAATCCTGGAGCATACCATATGAGGTCCCAGCAGGGGAGGCCTATTATTTCAGACTGCAACAGCGAATCCTATAGGATAGCTGAATACTTAGACTTTTTTCTGAACCCACTGTCCACAAAACACAAAAGCTACATCAAAGACACATATGATTTCATAAACAAAATAAAAAATGCCAAAATACCGGAAGAAGCCATCCTGTTCACCATAGACATAGATAGTCTATACACCAACATAAACACAGCAGCGGGATTAACAGCAGTAAAAAACATAGATGGAAAAGTACCCAGACAACAATCGACTGGATACAATCCTCCTGCAATTACTGGAGATAAGCCTCACCAAAAATGACTTTGAATTCAATAAAGAATTCTTCTTACAGACCAGCGGCACAGCTATGGGCAAAAAATTTGCACCGGCTTATGCCAACATTTACATGGCACATTGGGAGGAGACTGTTTTTGAAAAATGTCCCAAACTTCCCACTAATTATTTTAGGTATTTAGATGACATCTGGGGAACATGGACACATAGCTCAGAAGATTTCAAACGCTTCATTCAGATCCTCAACACGCACCATACATCTATCACGATTAAACACACGACACTCTATGAACATATAGATTTTTTTGAGACACTACCACATACAAGGGGCCCTCATTTCCCCAAACACACACATTAGACACTAAAGTTTTCTTTAAAGACACAAACACACATGCACTCTTACACAAGGACAGTCTCCACCCGAAACATACATTCAGAGGCCTGATTAAATCCCAATTGCTAAGGTTCAACAGAATCTGCACACAGATTACAGACTTTGAGGAGGCTACCAAAACCCTCTTCAATACATTAAAACCAAGGGGGTATTCCAGATCGTTCCTCAGACAGATTTGGAAAACCTTCTTGGCTATAAAACAACAGGACACTAGAAAAATAATTCCACTTATCACCACCTACTCGACATACAGCCAAATAGCGAACAGAAAAATTAAACGGAACCTGGCCAGGATTCTGCAAAACACAGACTTGCTTCCAGAATACAAAATCGTTTCGACCTACAAAAAAAAAAAACCTTAAGAATCATCTGGTAAGTAGTAAACTACCGGAAATCAACATTTTACCCACACAAGGCCCGATATTTTACAAACAGGCCACTACAGTGAAAAACAACACTACAAACACAACATACCTTATTAAACAAACACTCACAGTTAACACATATAACTGTATATGTCATAAAGTGCAAACACTGCGACATAAAATATGTAGGAGAGACAGGAAATACAATCAAGACCAGATTGGCACAACACATATATAACATAAGAAATCATAGGAAAACAGACCACACACATAGTGCTTCATTTCCTACACCATGGACTTGAAGCAGTAGAAATATCGTGCCTCCATTCAAACATTAACTGGACACAGGAGGACAGACGTAGGACAGAAAGACATTGGATTAGAAAACTCAACACCATATTCCCAGGCGGATTAAACAAACGCTGATAAAACTTCAACACAAGAGGGACCAAATTCTTCCTACTTAAAGGCTGCAGTACACTGAATGGCCAGTTGCAAACCTTTCTTTCCCAAGGGGCCCTCATAGGGGTAACTTGGGAAATAAAGATTTTTTCCTAAACCTAAACCCTGACCCAGCTCTTTAAATCTTCTGGGAGAAACTTTCTCCCAAACCTAAACCTAGCGGAGATATAACTGAAATCTGGCCCTCAAGCTGCTGGCTCTGCTGTCTTTCCTTTCTACCTAATAGTTAATTGATTGAGTAATGTTATTGGTTGGTCAGATTCCCACGTACCAGATGTCCCAGGTCTGTTTCAGTCCTTGATTAGAGGGGAAGAATGAAAACCAGCAGTACTACTGGCCTTAAGGGTCACATTTGATTATCTCTGTCCCTAGCATAACCCTAATGTAACCCTAGCCTGTGTGAGTGTCCTTGAGTGGCCACAGGTCACCTAGGGGCCTTGTAAAGTTTACTCTCAAGCAGTTCATCCAAGCGCGCATACTGTTATCATCGCTTTAAACGAGGCTCCTCATTAAGCGCCCGGCTGCCCGCTTAAGTCCTGCCCCATTTATTGTTTGAGTTAAAAGAACTAGCCTGAGGTAAAAATCTCCTCGCCTCCTCCCAGCTGGCATTCTACTCAGTTCAGGAGAAATGAAAGACAAAAGAGGGAGATGTGCTCTGCAGTCTACCCCAGCGCGTCTGAGAGAGTAGGGAAACCAGGGGAGATACATTGCTAATCAATACATCCTGATCAATGCCCAGTCTCTCCCTGTCTCTCCTGCACTAGCCTCAACAGCATCCGACTGCAGCAGAGACAGACTTTTATGCTTCATTAGTCCGTAGCCAGGGGCGTGCGTTGAGCAGTGTTAGCAGGCCGCAAGCCGCTTAATTGGACTTGCGTTCTGAGAGGTTGTCTGTGTTGCACGACGAGACAATAGGAGTTAGCGCTGATAACTTAATTTGCTCAGTACTGTGTCGCGCTTGTTCGCTGCAGCCAGTGCGGGGAGATCGGTGTGCAGTGATTAACAAGTGCAGCACCACCGCGCGCCCCCACACAGTGGGGGCGGGATCACATTATGGGGGTTGCTGTGAACCTCTGTACTGGGTGAAAGGGCAAGGCGCACGCCAAACTTTATTGTGCAGGATGTTTAATCTGGGGCCACCACATTTTTGTCTCTTTGAAATTCAAATTCAGGTTAAAATTTTATAATGTTGTGTGATATTGAGGGGAATTGACTATTTGTGTGTTCATGCTATTTCTTTCCATCTCCTGGTACCTAGTATTTGCCCCTGGTAGGTGTTTGTGTTTGTGTCTTTGTGTGTGTGTGTGTGTGTGTGTGTGTGTGTGTGTGTGTGTGTGTGTGTGTGTGTGTGTGTGTGTGTGTGTGTGTGTGTGTGTGTGTGCTGTGTGTGTGTGTGTGTGTGTGTGTGTGTGTGTGTGTGAGAGAGAGAGAGAGAGAGAGAGAGAGAGAGAGAGAGAGAGATTAGATTTTTATGTCCCCTTTATTTGACATTGCAAAAAGGTATTTACAGGGAGACAAAATTACTATAACTTTCAAACCATCGCAATGAAGTTAAAAAGAGATAAGAGACAATGCCAAAAATGTTAAAAAATAAATGAATAAATAACACCACAATAAAACCAATACAAAACTATAAAACCATCAAATAGAGAGAGAGAGAGAGAGGGGGAGAGAGAGAGAGAGAAAAATGGACCAGATATTTAAAAAAAAGAAAAACTAAACCAGAAATGAAATGGGAAATGGGAAATCCGAGATTGACAGGTTTCTCCTCTGGAGAACTGCAGCTCTGGGGCCTGTGTTGTTTGTGTGTGTGTGTGTGTGTTTGTGTGTGTGTGTGTGTGTGTGTGTGTGTGTGTGTGTGTGTGTGTGTGTGTGTGTGTGTGTGTGTGTGTGTGTGTGTCCCTTCTTCCGACAGGGATTTCTGCCTCCAGTTTACTTTCCACTGCCAACGAGGTCATTGAAGGTAAATTAGATAAAAAAGATGACCACGCAGTAGCTTTCCCTGCAGGGACGTCTCAGTTTGATGATGCATTAAAAATTCAGGATTCGTGTGCTTTCTTTCCCACAGCTTGCAGGGTGTTCTCTAGTCCCTGTTGTTCACCTTTGTGCTCTTGTTGTGTGTAACAGACAGGCACTGTCCTGCTTCGCCCCAGTTTGCAGGCACACAGTGGGCCCTCTACTGACCCATTGTCAGCACAGCTGTCAGCCTGCCAGCGCTTTGCAAAGTTGGCACTACAGCTGTTGCCGAATGGCGGTCCAATAGGTGTCTGCTTGTTGGGACCTGTTTATGCTTCAGTTTGAGAAATGCACAGGGAATGCCCTGGTTTACATGCTTGTGCTTTGATGTGAATAACACATGGGGTTGTTACCTGCTCTCCCTCTCTTTCTCACACTCTCTCTGCGGATGTTGATTTTGTAGAATATTCTTTTAATTGCATAGATAGAAGCTCTATGGGCTTTGTCTTTTGATGCATTCACTGCTAGAGCGAAGTTCCCTGCGGCACTGATTTTCAATCCAATGTAGTCATAATTTAATGTGTGTTCTAGGATGGTGTTACCTCGAGAGAAGACGTGTCTCCCTGTGACCTCCTTCTCTCTCACACAGACTCTCTTTCTCTCTTTCTGTCAGGAAGGAGACGCTCTGAGCGCCATGGAGAAGGTGTGCCGGCAGTTGACGTACCACCTGAGCCCCCACTCGCGGTCTGGAGAAGACCGGGCATGCTGAAGAGAAAGCCCCAGGCATGGTGAGCCAGGGCGGTGGGGGCAGAGCTGGCTCTGTGGAACCCAGGAACACCAGGGCCATGCCAGCTAAGACACCCATCCCCAGAGACCCGTTTGTGGAAGGGTGACATGTTTCACACACGCCCTCCTCTCACTATTGAGCCACCTCCCTGTGTCTCTTATATACATGTACATTTGGGGGGAGACAGGGAGACATGTCATACCCAATATTTTCACATTAATTCATTGCTAGACTAGCTAGTATGCTTGTGAGACTTGATGTTTCACTACGCGAGACTAGGTGAAATTAAACCTATGCCTATAGTCTCATAGTTTCAACTGCTGTAGACCCACCTCAACCATTCTGAAACCATCCTGCAGATCCTCAGGAATTTTCAACAACAAACCAAAAAAAAACGTACAACCTGAAAGAATGATTTCGTAATTGTTTATTGGTGAAAATATTAATTTTTTTCTTAAAATTGCATGTGGTCAGTACACCATTTACAGGTGTTTACTGGTAAAGCAATTGAAATAATGATTTAACCCAAACCTGCTTTGGGAAAGGGGGTCTGCACATTACACCCCACCAGCAAACAGTCTTGCAGAATTTTACTGCAGGGGATTGGAGCCCGATTTGGACTTTCAGCTTGACAGTTGGCGCAAGACTAAGAAGTCATTCAACCTCTTATTTGTCTTTAAGCCATATCCTAGAGACTAACCCCACAAATATCTGTGATGTTTTCACTTTAGCTTCTTCAAGAGCTGCTTTGTGGATGGGCAGCTAAGGGAGAAAATATACACAAATTTTGTATTGATTTTGAGTAAATTACTTTGATGCTGCCGCAGGGCTTTCCTTTTAATGTCTTGAAGTAGTTACTGGTTCTTCCTTATCCCCCCATCCTCCTGGGTGGTCTCCAGTTTGCATCCCTCTGTGTTTACCCCATACGACCGTCCCAAGGGAGAGGAAACGGTGACGCAGTCCTGTACAGTGGCTCCTGTTCCACCACTAATATTTCACTGATGAAAATGCGTTAAATGAGAGTGGAGTCGCAGGCCGCCCACGCACAGTAGGGACGGTGGGAGGGGGGGGGGGGGGGGGGGGGGGGTGGGGGGGGGGGTGGGGCGTGTGGGGCGTGTGGGGCCCGGCGCAGCTGAGCCTTCTCTGTCCGTTTAAGAGATTAGTCCATCAGCCTCATCCAGTAGAGTGATATGACTAAAGGTCTGCTCCCTCAGACAGAGTTGTGATCCTCTCTCTCTCTCTCTCTCTCTCTTGCTATTTCTCACACTCTATCTCTCTTTCACCATCCCCCTCTCTCTTTCCCTCCCTCTCTTTTTCTCTGTATTGTTCTCACTCTCTTTCTCTCTGCCCACCAGTCTCTTTTTTTTGTCCCTCTCTTTCTCTCTCTCCCTCCCTCTCTCTCTCTCTCTATTTCTCCCCCACCCTGCCGGCAAGGCCTGAAAAACATTCTGAGCTGATGTTTGTAAATTATTCAGCTGAGAAACGGAAATGAAAAAAACGTGACCCGCGGAAGGCAGCTCTCCCGTACGTAGTTAAAGATGACGTGTCGTCCGGTCACACCATCTGCACACGCGTCCCACCCTGCTCCAGCCTGCGAGGGCCCCTGCCCCAGTTCCAGTCCTGCCTTGGCCCTGACTGAGGACACATTGATAATCAGGGCTATTTCGCTTCGCTAATTGAATCAGCCGATGACATCATTCCGCCTGTGGGAGCGTGAGCTACTTTCCCTGCAGCTGCACATGCTGAAAGTACGGGGTTACCGTGGAGAGTGTTGCCGTGCTTACCGTCAAGAGTGGCGCCTCTGTAAAATCGCTGTGCTACCACAGATGATCACTTGTCCATGGTTGTGGGTGTGTGTGTGTCTGAGCGTGTGTGTGTTGTGTGTGCATGTATACAGTGCCCATCAGAATGATTGGCAACCTCGGGAAAATATGAGCAAACATGTTATATTCAACCAAGGCTATAATGTCTTTGTCGTTTATCAGTATGACCTTACACGTAAAATGTGAGAAAGATCAAGGCTCTATTTTCCGAGAAGCGCATGGCGTGCGGCGAGCCATCATAGTCAATGGCGTAGCGTATGGCACACTGGGCGTGGCTACTGAATTTCGGACCAAAGGCGAGGAGCGCACAGCTCACGAGCGCACTGCGCAGGTAGAAAATGGGCTGGGTTATGCTGAATATTTAATCAGTGGGGTGTGCTTCAAATTATCTCTTTCAGTCATTTCAAGAGTCGTGTGCATTGGACTCGTTTTGACCATGTCGGGCTATCCCCGCATCACGTTAAAGCACAAAAGCTTTTAATAATTTCCTTAGCCTCCAATCAGGAAAGGAGGGTGCATTTTTCAAGTATTGGGACGCACCCAAGGACCAATGAAATAAGTGATTGGGAGGAGTCCTCAGTCATCCATCAACATGGTGGAGATCAGAGAACACACAAATTAAATGAGACAAAAGGTAAACAAAAGGAGACCTTCATAAATCAGGCAATGGCTATAGAAAAATGGCTTCATGTCTGAAACTAGCTATTTTCACCAGTAGGATAACAATTAAGAAGTTTAAAGCAACTTGTGCTGTGATTAACCTACCTGGAAGAGGACGCAACTGTAGTTGGCCCCCAGGCACAGTGAGGAGGATGGTTCGAAAGGCTAAAATTTCTCCAAGGATCAGTTTTGAGAATCTCAGAAGTTCGTCATCAAGACTCCAAACGCACAATTAAACACCACCTCTATGCATACAAGCTATTTAGAAGGCTTGCAAGAAGAAACATCTGCTGTCATCATACCACAAACATAAGTGCCTGGAGTTAAATATGGTAAATATTACTGGAATTTTTGATTGGTAACCAGGTGCTATGCTCAGACGAGATGAAAATTGAGAAAATTATTTTTGGCAGTAAATACCAAAGGTGGGTTTGGCAAAATAAAGAGATATTGCAGAAAAGAGCCTTATGTTCTGGGGCTGTTTTTCCTCCAAAGACCCTGGGAACCTTGGCTGTGTCCGAATCAGAGCCCTATCTACTGCTTCTTGTCTCCTGTGTATTGTGTACTAGCAGCTGTGTACTGTTTACTGTGTACTGTTTACTATGTGCCGTGCAGTATGCAAAGAAATATCTTCCATACTATTTTCCAACCGTACTGTGGAAGTGTCGTAAGACGTCCCACCCTTGTCACATGTTGTTTTTGTTGTTATTGAAGGAAATCGTCAGCGAAGCTGCACCTCATTTTTAATACGAAGCTGCACATCATATTTATGCGACCAAAATGTTTGCATACTTCTTGAAAAGTATGCTTCCGAATATACTCAGTGAATCATTCTAGTATATCATACGGGGGTTTTTAGTATACTACATTTTGAGAAAATTCCGCTTACTTTACTTTCTCGTCCAAGCATAGTCAATAGTATGGAAGGATGCTGATTCGGACACAGCCCTTGTTAGGAAACATGGCATCATGGACTCCATCAAATACCAGGAGATTTTAGACTAAGATCTGGCTGCCTCTGCCAGAGGGCTAATAGTGGGTCGTGGTCTGGACAATGATCGAAAGCATACCTCAAAATCTACACAAAATTGGTTCACTGACCACAGAATCAAGGTTATGCATTGGCCATCCCAGTCCCCTGACCTGAAAGCCATTGAAAACCTGTGGGGTGAGCTGAGGTGGAGAGTCCACAAGTGAGGACTAAGGACTCTGAAGTATCTGGAGAGATTCTGTATGGAGGAATGGACTCAAATCTTTTGCTATTTCTTCATCAATCCCATCAAACATTACAGGAGAAGACTAAGTGCACAAAGTACTAAATACAGGGATGCCAATAACTGTGCACACATCTTCTTCAAAAGAAAAATAATTTTTCATTATTTGTTTTTCATCTGATTAATGGTATCCAAAATTAGACTATTATAATTTTCAAATTTTTCTGAACATTTGATAAAAAATATACCGAATTTAATCCTGCACTTTTTGTCATAATGGGTTGCCAATAATTCTGGCGGGGTACCGTATGAGTAATGAATATGTATATTTGTCTGTGTGAGCTTGTGTTTTTGTTTATGTGCGTGCATGTGTGTTGTAGCCTACATGTTTGTTGTGTGTGTGTTTATTTGTGTGTTTGTATACATCAGTGGCGTAACGTCGGGCTGTAAATTAGGCCTTCGGTAGCCTTACCTTTACGGATATTACTCTCAACCTGTTTTCCACCTATAGTTATTAATTATCAATCAAGCAATTCATTAACTGAATAACAAACATTAATGAATATATCAAGTTTTTTATATTTAAGTGCTACCTATTTTAAAATAGGTAGCACTTAAATATATGTAGCGACGGCCGGTGCGTTGGAAAAAGTGGGGTGTACAGGATTACTTGATCCGTTTATTTATCTTGAGTAGCCTAACAATCAAACAGTTAATTTGCTGAATAATCAAGACCAATTTGTAGCCTATAATGATTTAGAAACGATAACGACAGAGACAACTTGAGATTGTTTAACAAGGATCAAGCAATAATCTGAATGCGTTAAAGAATGTCATTAATTTTAAGACAACACTCAAATTAGTCAAAGCGATTTAAACATTAGAAAGCATAAATTTAAAGAGGACAGCCTCTTAAGTGTTTCGAACCGTTGAGAGCAATGCATAATTCAGGCTGGAAAAACTAATTTACGAAATCTACGTAACGTTGAACATCTAAACATGGAGCATTTAAAAGTCAGAATATTCGCATGAAAACAATATAAATGTGGATATAGAAAAATGCAACACAAGTTTATGATGCACAGAACAATAGTGCTATCTTAAAATAACTTGGTAGCCTAATAATTTACTTATTGTTCTGGTTGTTGAGTGAATCAATTATTTGATTGACAATCGGGCAAAGTAAACGGAAACAGATTGAGAGTGATCATCCATTAAAGGTAAGTTTACAGAAGGCCTAGTTCTACTCCCCATGGTATGCCACTGGTATACATGCATATGAGGTGAGTGTGGTGTGTGTGTGTGTGTGTGTGTGTGTGTGTTGTGTGTGTGTGTGTGAGTGTGTGTGTGTGTGTGTGTGTGTGTGTGTGTGTGTGTGTGTGTGTGTGTGTGTGTGTGTGTGTGTGTGTGTGTGTGTGTGTGTGTGTGAAATAGGCAATCTTTTAATAAACTCAACAAGAGGCAGACACTGGGGAGTCAGTGAGCACCAGTTGGAGCCTTGTCTCTCAAATACCTTCATTCTCCACTGCATGTGGGGATCAAAACTCTACATGTTCCTAGTGTCTCTCCCTCCCCCACCCCCCTCTCTCTCTATCTCTCTCTCTCTCTCTCTCTCTCTCTCTCTCTCTCTCTCTCTCTCTCCGCATTCTTCCCATTCCCTGCTATTGTTACCAGAGTATAATTATGGTGGAATGTCAGGCTGTTGTACAGTGCTAATGCCATTAGCACTCCGTTCCTTATCATGCTCTGTTGTTCTTCATCAGTAGTCATTTTTCTCTATGTGATGCTTCATGTGTGAAGCCCTCAATGTGTCTTCATATTAAATCAAAAACGTTATTGTACTTTTGTGCCATGCCATGCCTCATCAATGATCTTTGTTGTTTGAAAAGAAGAATGGCATGGCTTATTTTGCTTACTGGGAAGAGGGCCAACGATTTCATTTGACTCACTCCTCTCCCTCGTCTCTTTAATGGAAAGTATCAGACATCACAGACACAAAATTATCTCAGCCTTTCATTTCCCCAACACAGGGAAATTACTGAGCAAGGACAGGTAATCAATCTCAGCACCCAAAACAGATTACTCAGTGCTGGCAATTAACACGGTGAGGAAAGCTAATCAAACTCAGAACTAAAAGAGCCTGCCCCTGTAAACTACCACTCATAAGAGAAAGATAATTGAAGGAAAGATCTGATTTCGAAAGAACCAGTAAAGGAAAATTGCGAATATGATCTTTTATGGCTAATGAGCACAGGGATCGCATTTCTTTTTTGCTCAGTTTTCTGTCTGTGGCCGATTACTTGGAATCCATTCATTCCTTTTTTTAATGGAGGTCTCTCATTAAGAAGCACTCAGCACAGGTTACAGACTGACAAGTGAAGCCCCCTAATCTCCGTTTTTCTTTCTGTCATCCCAGTTTAGTCAGGTCTCGACCTCTGCGCAATTGTGCCGCACCCGCCAGCACGTGCGATGGGGGATGTTTTCTCTGGGGGGGGCTTTGTGTGAATGCTGAGCTGCAGTTCAGGGAATTAGTGTCCCTCTGTCCTTTTTTGTAAAATATCATCCGTTGGGGTTCCAGCCTTGTTGGATTTAGCAGAGCTGGGCTTCATGGGCACCACTGCGCTCACTTCCATTCTTTTCACCTGAAAATGGGAGCAGGGTCCCGCAGTCCCTTCACTGAGCACAGTTATTTTTGCACTTGCAGTTGTGTCTGCCTGTGCGCTATTTTCGGGACCTAAGCTTGACGACAAAGATAACTACCGGATCATATGGGATTCTCTCGCTGCAGTCTGGAAGTTCAGTCAAAACATCTTGCTGTGCAAATGTCTAATATGTTCATATTTCCTGGATAAGTAACTGCATAAGCTCCTCAGCTGCCAGAAGTGAATGACGCAATGGATCCAAAGCAGTTCCAACAAACGTCGCAAAGCTGAGTTCTAACATCCAATGGGAGAGGAGTGGCTTTAGACTTTAGGCCCACTGAGCGCGACAAAGGCCAAACAGCATTACCTTCATTTAACCGATGCTTTTATCCAGAGGAACTTACAATGCAAGAGAACAAATGCATCCACCTGTTTAATATGAGTAACGGCCCCAGACCTGGCTATCAACATTCCTAGGCCAGATCATTTACGTGCAACATTACTAAAGCATTGAATGTAAGTTATGTTTTAATTAAGTTAAATCGTTTGGGATAATGGAAAAAACTGGTACAGTGCTTAATGTTTGGCATAGTGCAATAGACCACGCCCGGGCATAAAGGCATTCCAATAGGAAGTTTAGTAATGGCAGTTTGGAAAAATGCTGTGTTCAGTGATTCAGCATTGTTCCATGATGACAGGAGTGGGGAGAACATACCCACAGATAAGGTGCATGTGTATATACAGTGCCCTCCAAAATTATTGGCACCCTTGGTAAAGATAAAGGCTGTATAAAATAATAATATATTTAAATAAAATGAACACAGGTAGTGAGCTATATTATATGGGAACTTGTATTCTTTAAGGAAAAGGATTACCCGGACACTGCTTTAGAATGCTCCCCGTCAATGTTTAATAAGGAGACAACGTTTGGACCAGTTGTCTCTTTATTAAACGCTGACTGGGAGCATTCTAAAGCAGTGTCCAGGTAATCCTTTTTCTTTTAGTTTGTGTTTGTTTCTATATTTGTTTTTCCCTGCACCTGTCAACAGTTTTAGATATGCGCACATTCTATTATCCTTTAAATATCCTTTGAATTTGGATTACCCCAGCTCTGTATTATGAAAGTTTGCGCACACAATATGTGTGTAATATCTGATACATTAAACATAGATATTTTTACATTACATTACATTACATTACATTCCAATCATTTGGCAGACGCTTTTATCCAAAGCGACGTACAATAAGTGCATATTGAAGGTCATTGACGACGACTACAAAGCAAATCCGACAAAGCACAGCTTTCTCACAGCGTAGGAGCTATCTCTAAGTAATAAACATGAGAAGTACACACAGTCAGCTATACATTCTGAACTATAGAATAACCAAAAAACACAAGTTAAATAGAAAACAGGAAGCGAATACTATAGAATGGCCCTATAGGTATAATTTTAGTCGAGGTGGAGTCTGAAAAAGTGCGTTTTCAGACCACGATGAAAAACAGACAGTGTTTCAGCTGAGCGCAGCAGAGTGGGGAGTTCATTCCACCACTGGGGAGCTAGGGTGGAAAAGCTCAGCAGTCGGGACAAGCGGGAGCCGTTAACACGGAGGGAGGGAAGTGCAAGTCGCCCTGCAGCAGCAGAGCGAAGTGGTCGAGCAGGAGCATAGTGCTGGATTAAGTCCTGTAGGTAGGAGGGGCCTGACCTTTTGGCTGCAGTGTAGGCTAGGGTCTGAACTTTGAACCTGATCCTGGCCACGACGACCGGCAGCCAGTGGAGTGACCTCAGCAGGGGGGGTGACGTGCGAAAACTTCGGGAGGTTGAACACAAGCCGAGCAGCCGCATTCTGGACCAGTTGTAGGGGCAGAATGGCGCAGGCTGGTAGGCTTGCGAGAAGGGAGTTGCAGTAGTCCAGGCGTGAGGTGACCATTTTAACATACATTGCTGTTGCTGTAAGGTAGATAGAGGGATGAGACAAGATGAGGAGAGAAACCGCTTGGATGAGATGGCCGTAGAACAGGTATTATAGTTCAAGGTTAGGTTACAAATATGCAGGCTTCAGTCACATGACAGCCTGATCCTGCTGGCCCTCTCCCGTGGATGAAGCTGACCGATTGTAATGTAGGGTACACCATCTCACTCTCCATCACCTCTAAAGGCAGTCTCTTATAAAACAGAAACTGTGTCAAAGGGAGGGGGAGAAAAACAAGTTAAAGTTAATAATACTTTGAATAATTTGAGGTTTTGTTAGTGGCGTTGGGCTTGGTGCACAGTTCTGTGTCTGTGTGTAAAAAGAATGCTTTGGCAATAAAACTAGCCTGTCCAATAGCATCTCCATTTTGTGTAAATGTGTGTGCTTAGATGTACTTGTGTGTGTGTGTGTGTGGTGTGTGTTGTCCTCCCCCTCACTACCCAGTTTGTCCAGTGTGTGCTGCAATCGTGGTCTCAGGCGAGTGAGTTCAGTGTGCAGAAGGTCGTCAATAACAGGCTGGGCAGTGTTGATAGAAGGAAATAAAGTGTGTCTCCTGACTGGGAGTCTGTGAGGTGTGAGAGCCTGCAGAAATGAGGAGACTAAATTATTATGGCATGTGGCTCTCCTCTGGATCAACAACTTCCTCTTCCACTTACACCCTGTCTCCGGAAAAATCCTCACTTTCATGCACATTTAATTGTGAAAAATGTATTTTTCTAATCTGACGGAAATCATGAGAATGGGCACTGGCAGAGCAGTGTGCCTGAGTTTGTGCTTCTGCATGTGTGTGTGTGTGTGCGGGCGCGTGTGTGTGTGTGTGTGTGTGTGTGTGTGCTTCTGCATGTGTGTGTGTGTGTGTGTGTGTGTGTGTGTGTGCGTGTGTGCTTCTGCATATGTGTGTGTGTGTGTGTGTGTGTGTGTGTGCTTCTGCGTGTGTGTGTGTGTGTGTGTGTGTATGGAAAAGGAGAAAGGAAAGGAGCCCATGTGTTGGTGTTATAGCAGATTCAGGTTTAATCAGTGTGCTGTTCATATTCATTTAACCATAAGACATAAAGATGTAACTTCAAACTGATGGGTGCAGAAAGGCTGACATTTATAAGTGTGTGTGTGTGTTTGTGTTTGTGCGTGATGGAGAGATAGGGAAAGGAAAAAGGAATAGCTTTAGGGCTCTCTGTCTTTCTCCCCCTTCCGTTCTCTCTCCCTCACTCACTCTCTCTCTCTTTGCCTCCTTTTCTTTTTGTATTTTCCTCTTTTCCTCTCTAATCTGTCCTTCTTATCCTTCATTCTACAGTCTTACATCAACTCTGTCTTCCCTTCTGTCCTCTTTCTTTGTTTGTTTTTCTCATTTCTCTTTTTTGTTCTCCTTTCTTCCCCACTTATGCTCACATCTCTTCCCTCCTGCTCGTGCTATTGTTACTGTATGTGAAATGATCCTGTCAGATTGTCGGTCATGTGCATATGGAGCCATGGCTGGAGAAGGTATCCGAAGTATGGAAGACAACAAAGTGAAATGCTGTGAAAGGAAAACTTAGACAATTTAGCATTTAGGCTATTTGTTGTTTTAGTGAGATTTCACAGGTTCCAGAGAGAGCGCTTCAGCAGGGTGCATGCTGTGTACTCCAGCATATAATATATACCCGTCAAGCTGGAAAGTCTGCACACCCCTTTCACCTTCTCCTACGTTTTATTACGTTACAGACTTATACTACAATAGATTGAGTTCATTATTTGCCTCAAACATCTACACACAATAGCCAATAATGACAAAGTGAAAACAGGTTTTTAGAAAATATGCTATTTTATTTTACTGACAAAAATAGGTTATTTAGGGGTTACATATCTGTACACACCCTTAGCCTAATACTTGGTTGCTGCACCTTTGGCAGCGATTACAGCTTCAAGGCGTCTTGGAAAGAAGCTACGAGCTTGGCACACTTGTTTCTGGACATTTTTGCCCATTCCTCTTGGCATATCCTTGCAAGCTCCATCAGGTTGGATGTGGGAGCGTCGGTACACAGCCATTTTCAGCTCTTTCCACAGATGTTCAATTGGATTCAGGTCTGGGCTCTGGCTGGGCCACTCAAGGACATGCACAGACTTTCTCAGAAGCCACTCCTTTGTTCTCTTGGCTGTGTGCTTCGGGTCGTTGTCATGTTGGAAGGTAAAACCTTCGCCCCAGTCTGAGGTCCAGAGCGCTCTGGAGCAGGTTTCTTCAAGGATCTCGGTGTACTTAGCCGCATTCATCTTTCCCTCTATCAGGACTAGTCACCCCGTTCCCGCTGCTGAAAAACATCCCCACATCATGATGCTGCCACCGCCATGCTTCACTGTAGGGATGGTATTAGCCAGGTGATGAGCGGGTGCCTGGTTTCCTCCAGACGTGACGCTTGGTATTCAGGCCAAAAGGTTCAATTTTGGTTTCATCAGACCCAGAGAATCTTGATTCTCATGGTTTTGAGAGTCCTCTAGGTGCCTTTTGGCAAACTCCAAGTGGGCTGTGATGTGCCTTTACTAAGGAGGGGCTTCCGTCTGGCCACTCTAACCATAAAGGCCTGATTGGTGGAGTGCTGCCTGGATGGTTGATCTTCTGAAAGGTTCTCCCATCTCCACAAGGATACGCTGGAGCTCTGTCGGAGTGACCCTCGGGTTCCTGCTCACCTCCCTGGCCAAGGCCGGTCTTCCCCGATTGCTCAGTTTGGCCGGGGCGGCCAGGTCTAGAAAGATTCTTGGTGGTTCCAAACTTCTTCCATTTACGAATGATGGTGGCCACTGTGCTCTTTGGGGACCTGTAAAGCTGCAGAGATTGTTTCGTACCCTTCTCCAGATCTATGCCTTGACACAATCCTGTTTCTGAGGTCTGCAGATAATTCCTTTGACCCCATGGCTTGGAGTTTGCTCTGACATGCACTGTCAACTATGGGACCTTATATAGGCAGGTGTTGGCAATCCCCAATCATGTCCAATCAATTGAATTTATCACAGGTGGACTCCAATTAAGTTGTAGAAACATCTCAAGCAGTATCAGTGGAAACAAAATGCACCTCAGCTCACTTTTTGGGTGTCATATCAAAGGGTGTGCACACTTGTGTACATATGATATTTTTACATTTTGATTTTAATAAATTAGCACAAATGTCTAAAAACCTCTTTTCACTTTGTCATTATGGGCTATTTTGTGTAGAATTTTGAGACAAAAAATGAACTCAATCTATTGTAGAATATGTCTGTAACGTAATAAAACGTGGAGAAGGTGAAAGGGGTGTGCAGACTTTCCGGCTTGACTGTATATAACATATAATGAATAACGTGAATAAACACCAAATACAGAGTTGATCCCTCTCCTCATCAGCAAAGCCCTGTGTGTATACATTTTTGAGGAGGAAGAAGGACTCAGGAGCGTAGATACACAGCAGACTGCCAGTCTTACCATCCCTCCATTCCTCCACTGCCCAATTGTAGTGAAGAGATATGATGAGGGCAGAGGCACTGGGGTATGTTCAGAGCTGGAACACTGGTCAAACAGCTGTGTTCTGAGAGGCCTGGCGGTTCTGGCGGGGATGATAGTCACCAGGTGAGTTGCAGTAGACCACATGTGATACCACAAGGGTCTGGATCAGCGCTTGGGGCTGAGTGGGTGGTAAATTATGTAGTTGTCAGATTGTTCTTCAGATTGCCTCTGCCATGCATGCAGTAATACAGCAAGGAATATATTCTCATAGAGAGCAAACAGAACGGAGCCTAGAACTGAGCCATGGGGGACTCGCTAAACTGTAGCTGAATGATGTGCATGGGTGGACAAAATAACCTGCTCTCATAATTATGTCTTGTGTTCTTGAGTTGGAGCCAGTGGATTGTATCATTGTTCAGGGGACACTCTGTCAAACCTTGATGGGAACACCCCAAGGGACTCTGTCTCCTGCATGGCTTGTCAGACTATTACAGACAACTCCTTGTGAAAAAAATCCACACTGACAAAAAATGTACATCACCAGGGCAACCACAAGCTTTCTCAATCTAGTGCCACTGAATGTGTAGCACTGGGGTTTCATCTGTCCAGGTGACCCAGTAGGAGCAGTTCAAGACAGTGCGGAGGCTCCCAGAAAGTCTGGAAAATATGTGGTATTAAGTTCCAGAATAATCATAATGGGCCCTATTCAAACTGACACACCTGCTTAAGTGTTTTTGTCATGTCACAGTTGCTAATGTTTTCTTAGCATTCTTAGGTATTCAGACCCATTCAGATCTGTGATATTGGGAGGTGCTTTCTTGCTCAGGTTAAACACACGCCCACAGGTGGACAAATGTACTGGCACTGGAATTCCACTTACACTGCATTTCTAGTATCTTCGACTCAATGCAGATGAGACTGTATTTATTCAATATTTAAAGGAACACCCTTGAAATCACTTGTGAAATTCAGGTTCAGTGCATTTGCAGTATAATATCACTGTAAGTGTTCACCTTAAAGCTGGAAACTGTTTGAAAAGAATAAACGCCTTCGCAATAAAACAATGGAACATACTTCCTGTGCATAATCAAGTCTATTTTCTGATTGTTTTCCATCAGCCCCTTTGAAACAATATAGCCTATAAAACAAGAAATGGCCGCTCACTGATTTAAAATACTTTTTACGTATTGATTTACAGCCCATATTTGGTTTCTATTTGGCCAACGTGACGAACATGCATTCTTCTGGCACTCCCCAAGCATGGCTTGTGCATTCAAAATTGATCATTTAAGTAAGGAAGTTTCAAGAAATCTCAGAAAATGTGTTCATCTCCTTCCACTCTACATTTTTTATATATTATTAGGTGAAATTGGCAACAAATTATTGTCAGATGTGTGAAAATCATGTGAATCCAATGATTTGACAAGTGATAATAATGGTCTCATAAATCTCCATTGCCTTAGTACCTGTACCTGCAGCAGATACCTGCTCAAATGTACAAGTGATGAAGATGATGACTTGAAACATAAATGGACACACCTGCGGACTGCCATTTAAATTAGTTTGCCAGCCACAAGATATTAGTGGGTAAAATGGGTGGCCGACCTGTGCTCGCAAATAATTACAAAATATGCATTTCTCAAATCTTTTTGCTTCCTGATTGATTGAATGTAGTTTTTTTCTTTTGGTAATTCATTAATCATTGATTGACAGAAGGTATGTGCAGTCCCTAGTTAAACAGGTATAATGACAAATTTATTGAACAAATTCCAAACTCATTAATGGATAATGGAAATCATTTTGTAATTGAACAATATAATGTATTTCCATGCATAATAGATAGGAAAGCCAGTATAGGAAGAGAGTGGAGGGAGATGAGTAGGAGAGTGACATGGCTCACTCTGGGGAGGTTGTAGATCAGGTGAGCAGCCTTCTGGATGAGCTGCAGAGGTCTGATGGCAGAGGCAGGAGGTTGCAGTAGTCCAGACAGGTGATGATCGGTGTTTGGTCTAAGTGCTGTGAGAGAGAAACAATATGTACCTTGTGGCACTATGATTATTGGCATTGTAATATTTAGCTCTATTGGTGTTTGTTTACCATGTGAAATGCATTTTTGTAAGCAGCTTTGGCTAAAAGTACCAGGTAAATTACTAAATTGTAAATATATACATTTTATTGAAGCCACATGTATTTACGCAGCAAAAGAATTGGCAGTGGACTAGATATTCCACTGTTTTTGTGAGTAAAATGCGTGTGGAAAAAATTTGCTTAAGCCAGACTGTGAATGCACGTATCTCAGTGTTCAATGAGATACATCCACAAGCTCTGTCCCATGAGCGTATCTGGCTCCCCTTGCTTGCCCTTTAAGCACCCAACACCAAATTGACTTAAACTGCAGAGGTGCACATTATTGGAATTGTGCGCCCGTATCTCAAGTCTAAATAGGACCCCAGTATGAGGAGAGAGAAGCAGCTCTTTCAGAGGGGAAGATCTTTGTCACCACAGAGAATACAGTATGCAGGGTTACCAGCCAATTTCATCACTTTTCACAGTTTATTGGAAACCTGTGGACATTACCTGTGTTATATTGTTGTTTCAGCTATATTATCAAGCCAGATAAATATGTATCATTTCAATTCTACCGAATGTCAGATTTCATTTACAGTAAGTGAGGGGCTGAAATGGCTTGTCGGTGGAAAGGTGCTCGGCTGCACCGCAGGATTTATGCAGATTTACGTCTTTTTTTTTCTTTCATTAAATTTACTTCCCAGTAACTCAGTGCCTCACTGAATCAGCCACTCGCTTTAAATTTGCAGTAGTGCTGATGCTTCTCTTTGAGGAGCCCACAGTATGGTGCCTCTGCAACTGCTGTACCCTGCACTCTGTAGAGGTCTGCAATTTCCACTGAGAGAAAAACCTTGGGCCTTTTCAGAAAGCCTCCCCAAATGTGCCAGAGCTGATCTCCATGTTTACCCATTGGAATTCCAACTGCAGTGTAATAATTATAACAGTAAACTTCATTTATGAAGAATTAAAAGCACTTTCCTAGTTAAAGAACAGAGCCACAAAAAGAACAAAGTAACAATAGACAAAGATGTATAATAAAAATAATAAAATATGTGCCCAATTCAGTATACTGTATTTTCTGTGTATTATCAATAAATTATGGACAAATACACAAGTTATTGCCACTTTCAGATTTTGTAATATATCATTATATTAAATGCACTTAAATAATTTCTTTTCAGATGTCCACTTATTTGCAATATATTGCAGTATACTGTATTTCCATAAGGGTATGTGTGTTTATGGCTTGTATGTGAAACGGTGCTTACGCGAGCAGTTTTTGTGTGTTCATTAGCTAATGCAGTAGGCTGCTGAATTAAAGCACAACATGAAGGAGTTGGCTTGGCCCCTGGAAACTGCAGTAATCAGTACTACACCATATGAAAGGGAGAGTGAGAACAATGGAGTAGATTTGCCTTCTGTTTCAGTATATTACAGCATAGTACAATACCTTTAAATGTAATTTCAATGTGATCTACACCTTCAGTGATTGGTCTCTCTCTCTCTCTCTTTCTCTCTCGTACACACACTCACACCCAGGAGATAATTTCACCATGTTTTGTGGTCCATAATTATTGGGTGTGGAACACATGACACTGGTAATTGGTAATGACACTGGTAATTAAATCCAACAAGAGTTACTCTCTGCCTCTATCTTACTCCCTCTCTCTTTCCTCCCCCTCCATTCTCCCCATGCTGTATTGGCAGCTGTTTGTCACTCCAGGAAAAAAGGAGTAGGAGAGAAGACGGGCGCTTGTCATTTACAGTGCACACCTGCTGTCTATGTGATAATTGGCCTTGTGAGATAAACATGGAAAGGGCCGCCAGTTAAAGAGAAAAAAACAAAAGAGGTAAAAAAATGAATAGGAAATTGAGAGGAGGAAGGGGACAATTCTGTGCTTTATACAAAATGGATAACCGGTCTTTGACTGAATACCTGGCCTTAGGCCAAATGAGAAAAGCAGAAATCCCAGCAAAGTGATTTGGGGTGGCGGAGCGGAGAATCAGAGGGGAGGGGCTCACTCGCTGCCCCCAGATGCCGAGTGTGGCGTGGGATTTTGAGCCGAGGCCAAGGGGGTCTGTGTGGGATCCCTGCCTCGCCTTTTACTTTATCTGTTTTTGTTTACACGCTGTGCTAACTTCTCATTGGTTAGTTTCACAGCAGGGATAAAGAGTCACAGGGTTGAGGCACCAGAGGGAGAGATCTCTAACATGGAGAGAGAAATAATGCTCTGAAAACTGACTTGACTGTTCCCACACACACACACACACACAGCCTATGAATAGCAGGAGGGCTGGCTGGTATGGGGAGAGGGCCCAGTTATGAAAGACAGAGAGAGTTAAAGTGCACTGTAATTTGATGTTGTTGTGTTTAACTGATCATATTTTTCAAAGTTGTGTAGTCTATTTATAAGTGCAAGTACATTTCTTGTTGTCTAGATATCATGCTTGCTGGATCCTGCATAGCACAACAGCTATATGTCACTACTACAGGTTGGCAGGTTGTGGCTACCCTGTTGAGATGAAACTAGCCATTTAGCCAGATTTCTGCAGGATGGAAGATGTCTAGAAGCTGGTGTGTTTACATTTTTTGTACTTTATTCCAATATATTATTATTGGACAAAAATGTATTTTATAGTGTATTTCTTCTTTAAAGGAAAATAACACACAGACACCAGGAAAGACCGTTCCTAACAGAGAGTTGTGAATGTGTGAAGCAGCTTGCCAGGTCTAGTGGTAGAGGCAGATACTTTGGGGGTGTTGACTCAGTGCTGGACACTCTTCATGGTACTCTCGCTGTTACGCTACCTTGCTTACTTGGGTCTGGTTTGCTTGACGATTTTAAGGTGAAAACAAAGGGTTTTCCTACAGTTCTCCGGAACCGGGTTTGCAGACCCTTGCTCTAAAGCTGTGGGTAAACGAGGAGCCCAGGCTCATTGGCCTGTCCTTGTCATTCTATTCTTATGTTGTAATAATCTAATGGGAATAAGGAAGTTGTGGAGTGCGCACTCACTCAGGGTGGAACTGACAGGTTCATTAAGTCAGCGTCGGAGCCAGTGGACTGTGCCACTGCGATAGGCAGGCCACCTCCAGTGCACAATCTGTCCTGTTTTCTTTTTCCCCCAGCAGCCCCTGAGTGGAGCTGCAATCTGCTGCTGCTGACTTTCACCAGTGCTGTTTCAGCGTTTACCCGAGGCCCGCCACTCAAGGTCTCATGGGATGAAAATATCGGAGAGCCACGAGGGCGCTTTGCTTTCTCTCTGTCTCTCTCACACATGCAAAGACACACCAAGCACTTCATGTGAGAGTCACAACTGACAGCACCAAGTGACTTCAATTGTCCAATTCTCGCCTTCATAAACTGTCACTTTTTTTTTTTTTAGACCTGAGAGCTCTAAGACCCCCAGGGCAAACAGGCCTGGTCACTTCTAAAATTCTGGGAACGGCTGGCATTGTGCTCTAACCCATTTCACACCTGTGATCAGTGAATCCTTTGACTCTTGTGTGAGTGATCCTGACGGTGTGATAAGAAGCAGCCGCTGACATGCATGCTTGTCTGTGCTCTCCCAAACTGATGAGAGGTCTCAGTAATGAGCACCGAATTACGATTGGGCATTCTACATTGTGGATAAAAAGGGTGGAAAAGCATAAAAAGGAGCACATAGATCTTAGAGTACAGTACTACATGTAACATAGGGGAGTTCAACCCAAGAATAAATGCTCAGATTTCAGGGTTTCTTAGTCAGAATGCATCTCGCTAAACTTTGCACTCTGTTGTCTCCCTTTTGTCTCTCAGCCTAAAAGCCTTGCTATCCGGCCCTCCCTCGGGCGGGACGGTGGACCTGTCGGGGATCCCGCTGGGCGTGCGGGACGTGGAGCGGCTGAGCGCCCACCTCCAGCGGCACCAGGCCCGTGTGTGCAGCCTGGAGCTGGGCTTCACCGAGCTGACGGACGAGGCCTTCCTGCTGCTGCTGCCCGTGCTGGGGTCCCTGCCCCGCCTGGAGACGCTGGCGCTCAACGGGAACCGGCTGACCCGCGCCGTCCTCCGCGACCTCACCGACGTGCTCAAGGACCCCGCCCGCTTCCCCGCCGTCACCTGGATCGACCTGGGCAACAACGTGGACATCTTCTCCCTGCCCCAGCCCTTCCTGGTCAGCCTCCGCAAGCGCTGTCCCAAGCAGGGGAACCTCCCCACCATCCTGGAGTTCGGGGAGAGCCAGGCCAGCGAGCCGGACGGCAGGGCCGGCGCGGGGGGGGGCGCCGGGGACGACGGGACGGAGAGCCTGGGGGACCTCAGGTCCGACACCGAGGGAGAGGCGGACGGAGAGGCAGAGGCCATCGTGGAGATGATCGACCTCAATGACGACACTTTGTCAGGAGGGGAGGAAGAGACGGAGGAAGATGGGGCGTGGGGAGAGAGCGAGCGATGGAGGGTGGAGGCTAAAGAAAGGGTGGGTGGTAGCGTGGATGCGCAAGGAGAGAGAAATGGAGAAGAGAAGGAAGAAGCAGAGGAAAAGGAGGAAATCCCAACATGCTCTTTTCAACCCTCCTGTGCTGTCAAATCACAGGAGACCCCTGGGCACATTCAGCCAACGGGAGGACAGGAGGAGAAGGGTTGGGCAACAAGCAATCAGACCTGAAACCTTTTTTTGAGGCTATGTTCGTTTGGCTAGATTCCTGACTGAGAAATGGAGAGAAGGAAAAAGAAAAAGAGGAGGTATGGTAAGAAGAGCAGTGTCCCTTCCTAACCTGCCCAAGCCCTGGACTTCATCAGTGGAATGGTAGATTATAATAAATTTAATCCCTCCCAATCTATATTAAATACACTAAGTGGACATTTGAGGAGAAGATGGTGGAGTGACTGGAGTCGGGAGGATTATCAGAGAAATCATTATTGTTATTACGACCATATTAGTACACTAGGATTGTGAACTGTCTTCTTAAAACTAAAAATATTATAAATATAGTATGACAATATATGAAATATGTATTTTTTAGATAGGATTGTATTTGTCCACTATTGCATCTAAGATGTGGAACTTTCTTAAGGTGTTACTTTCTGTTGTTTAATCCTGTGATAATTCACCTGTGCTAAGGAAAGCATATGTGCCTGCCGTTGTGATAACCTGCATGTACGGGGACACAGATAGCCTGTCTGGGGTAGTGGGGTTCTGTGTTCCTGATGGGTTACCCAACAGCCCCAAGTGTTTGGTGACTGATCACTCCTCATTTCCCAGAGGGGGGGGCTGTCTGAATTTGTGGAGGAGGCGCACAGAGGGACACATTGCTAGCTATCGGGGGTGGAGAAAACTTTAATCAGATGAGTTGAGTGAGCTGAGGCCTTATGTCTCGGCTGTGGGGGGGGGGGGGGCTAAAAACCCTGACCTTCAGGGCTTGGTTCCGCCCCCACGCAGCGAGAGTGGGGGAGGAGTCCGGAGGAGGCGTGTAAATTGGGCGTGAGGTCAGGGGGAGGGGGGAGGGCTGCCGTGTCCAGATGTGTCAGAGGCACCGCGCTGTGCCACAGACCACGCAGACGTGGCTACAGGGCACTAGATTTGCGAGCGACATGTTTAACCTACAACACCTTATTGTTGCTCTGTGAGTGTTCATGTAGTGCGTGAATCACATACTGTGCTCGTGCTCCTGGTTCCTGCTTCATTTAAGGCTTGTTCATGCAGCTTGCTTGTCTCTAGTTTTAATTTCTTTTCATTTTTGGTCCATCGTGACATTGGAATTTAGAAGAGGCACGCTTTAAATGTTTAAGTTGTTCTTGTTATTTTTATGTCAGTCTGTTGTCATTGGCCTGCCGTGGGAACTGCACTGGGTGATGGGATTGTTTTGTTCAGTAAAAAGGATTCTTTACATTCTCTGACTGATCTCTGATCCTTAATTGTAAATGTTAATGTTTACAGCAACCCATCACATTTGTAGCAAAGGTAAAATATGTCTGTAAATTGTGCCTGAGAATACGTGAAGCAGAAGCAGTTTATTTAATTAGAGAAGGACATGTAGGTACATGGATAGGTGTAATAATTATTGAAAAAACCCAAAGAAATCACATACTGTACAACGCAGTATGTGCTCATGATTGATAGTGTTGTATTTGGCTCGGTGTCCAAGGAAGCGGTCACGTCTGGCCAACTGGACAAGGCTGTTGATCCACCTCCTCCACCCACCCATAGAAGGGTCTGACCAGTGGAGGAGCGATGACAGAGAGCTGTCAGGAGAGCGGAGGCATGTGTGCTTTATTTTTGTGAAAAGCAAATAGGCAGTCTAAAGTATAGCTGGGACTGTCTGAAAGACCCTTTCAAAAATGTTTCTTTAAAACACCAACAATTACATCTATACTGTACATCTATTAAATTGAGCCCTTTCATAAATCTACAGCAACAAATTGCCTTCTGTTGGCAGTAACAATACTGTTTTAATGTGTTTAAGTAAAACCTGTTCCAATTTATTGCTGGTAGTGAATCATATGACTCAGTGTATTTACAAATTATAGAAAACTACGTAAGGACATAATATTTCCCCTGTTTATTTAGCAGTGATGGCACATACAGTAGAGTTCTCTGTGGAGATTTTGGTGGCTGGAGATTGAAGGAAGCAACAACTGCCTAACTAAGAGAATACAAAATACTGTATATATCTGCATAATTTTGGAAACTGACAAAAGAAGCGGGCACTTATAGTGAGCAGAATGAGCTTTTGGTTTGACACTTCCTCAATGGTGTGTTTGCGTGTGTGCTTGTGTGTGTGCACGCCTGCATGCATGTGTGTGCGTGCCTGTGTGCATGCGTGCGTACATGTGTGTTGGCATAGATGTTGAAGGGAGGGGAATTTTCAGCCTCATTCAGTGGCAGTAGTGCTATACCGTGAGGAAATGTGTCTTAGAAATGAATTAAGCAGGAAAAGCAAGTAGATGTTATCGGTATATCAGTAAATGTAAAAATGGAATGTCCTGACACTGTCATGTAGTGAACAAATAAATGAGAAGGAAGCCAGACTGTGTGTGTTGGTTGTATCAGTTATCCTGTCCATCGCTGTTATCATAATTTTCTTTGTTTACGGTCACATTTTAGATGGGGCTTGAAGGGTGGGGGCCTGGGGGATTGTGTCTGCAAATTTCCCCAATTACAATAAAGGGCATGCCTGCAGCTGGGTTATGAAGTTAATGATGCACTGACTCCATTCTATTAGAGCCAGCCATTTTACAGACATGCAGGCATAGCTCCACAGTGGAGGAATTAAACTTGTACAGTATATTACTGTAATTAACCCGTACTCCAATTAAAGAGGCTGTGCTTATTAAAAGAGTGAAGGAAGACTAACTGCATAACTGGCGTAAGCTAAGGCACATGTGAATAGGGAGTGTGTGCGTGTGTCTGTATTTGTGTGTGTGTGCATGCGTGCATGTGTGTGTGTGTATGTGGATGGGGTGGGGGGGGGGGGGGGGGGGGTCACAGAATTCCAGACAAGGACAGCCACTCCCCAGATAATTTGAGAGGGAGGGCTGAAAGAGGGGGAAGACAGAAAATGCAGAATTGGGAAAGACAGACCATCTCACAGACATGTGAGACACAGAATGAGAAGTTGAACAAATTAATTTATATTATCCTTGTCTGTTTTGTAGATTATATTACCTTCCCCGTCGTTTGTTTACCCGCCTCAAACTGTGCGTGTTCGATATTTTATGCAATTTACGTTCTGTAGCTCGCCCTTGGCAAGACTGTCGGAAAAATATGGTCGCGATAAAACTAATCTGAGGAGCGTGGCAGACACAGTAAATAATCCCTCGAGCAGTTGGCTTGGCCCAAAGAAAAATCTTCAGTCATGATTCGGGATTTCACTAATCAACTTCCTCTGAGTCTGCAAATAAGTACTCAGATGCTTCTGTCCTGAGACACTCAGAGCCTCTGCGCTCAGATAATGCTTTCCTCTCGTGCAACATCCTGCCCGCCCGCCACACACACTGATGACACATAATCAGTGCGGAAAACAACAATCATTCCCACAATGACATGCACAAGAGCTGAGCATGCACCACAAACAGTATGCCTGTGTGCATACTGCACAATAAGCTACAGAACGCACCCGGAATCAGGGATGTCACGGCGATCAAAGAGATGCAGGTGTGCAGCGGGCGGGTCACTTTGAATATTGAATATTTCTCAAGAGCATAATAACATTGTGCTGCTGTAAATGTCATTGGGAAAAGAAATGTGTTTTCTGTTAACCGTGGGACTTCATATTGTAGCCATTGATGTAATTGTTTTAATGCTCCTGGGTTGATTTTCCGTAATAAATAAACTCAGTAATGTAGACTGAAATGGTGCCATGATTCAGGGCCAATGCATCCTCAGGATCTTTTCTGTATTTCGGCTTTGTAAAAACCAGTATGTCAATCTGTGTCATAAAATTTAATTACAGAACGTGCTTATGGGGATATACTTGTAATATGAAGAAAGTAACAATCATAAATTTAAATCTATGAGTTCTTGTCATCATATCTGCAAATGTATACATGTGCAAGACGTGTAAAAATGAACATCTCAGATCTCCAGGTCATCTCTGCTGACTGAGAGAGATCCTCTGTGTCCACAGGGGAGAGGGGAGGTTACCAAGCGAGACAGTTGCTGTGGAAACGAAAAGGACTTGCTTTCCTGCTATTCTGAATGAGCTGAAGTTTTCCTGAGAGTGGGCAATGCCTCAGTGAAAGAGGGATTGGAAAAGGAAATCAAAGCTGTGTAATGTGCACAGTGTAGGTCACTAGGCCACAAATGTGGTTCAGAGAGGAGCCATTATTGTACGTCCCGTATCATGCAACACGGATCTTTTGTGAACATTAAAATTAATCCCCAAATAAATGCTCATTTCATGCAATGTTTTGAATTTGCTGTTTTCTTTTCAATAAATTCACAATTCAAAATGTTTCTTTTTAACTGTGGAAAAAACCTAGCAAATCTTAGTTTAAACAAAAGCATCTTCAAGCATAATTTGAGAAATATTTGCCAAAAATAAGCAAAATTATATGCTTGTGAGATAGGGGGGAAAATTGCTTGATAAGATTTATTAATATAAGGAATATAATATTAAATTAAGCAAAACAATCTTAGTGGTAAAATAGTGGAAAGAAAATTAGTCTTCAACTATAAAAACAAGAGCTATTATTTAATTTAGAATACCCATTAAGATTTCATGGGTATTATAAAATGGCAGTGTAATAACAAACATGAGTTTCCTAACACTCTTTCCTGAAGAACCACATTGAAACAATTTTTTTTTTTTAAGCGCAGTAAAGTTGGCCATTTAATTACTGCTTTGAGGATATATTGATTCTGTGAATGCTTTCTCTCTCTGACCCTCCTGCAGCTGCTGAGAGCAGTGCTGCCCTGCTGTCTTTTCTGTCTCTCAGACAGTGTGTGTGGGTGGAGACTGGAGGCATGTCTGCTGTTGCAACGCTCCAGTGCTCCGGTGTCTTTACACAACATCACCATTCTCACAGATTCTATCTTGTCACATAAAAATAATTTGCCATTTAGCTTGATAAACTGCAAAAGAAAAACTAATTGAAAACTTATCTTCTGAAAATAGGTTTTAACAATTGCAAGATGCTCTTAGCCAGAGAGACTTACACAAAATAGACTTGACATACAATCAATGTATACCACTGGATATTTTCTGAAGCAATTCAGGTTATGTACCTTTCTCAGGGGTTTAACAGCTGTGCCTCACCTGGAAATCAAACCTACAATCTTGGAGTTAGTAGCCCAGTTCCCTAACCATGCCCAACTCTGCCTTTGTAGTTGTGGGAAAAATGGGGGAAACCGTATACAGTGCAGTCTGTAAGTAAGTGGCACAATTTTTGTTGTTTTGGCTCTGTATACGCAAGCACATTGGATTTGAAATGTAACAGTGACTATGATCGTTCAATAGGAACATTAGTCAGGAGAAACAACCCTTAAAGTGATCCATCCATATCTACTGCATATCTGGCAGCAGAGTGATTATTTCAGGCTCGTTTGACGCCACAGACCCTTGATGACTTCTAGCCATTTAGCCAACCGTGTGTTCCACACTATTCCCATGTAATTTACAGCTTAATCTAGTCCCACCCCCCAATTCCCACAGAGATCCATTCAAATGCAGAGAGGTTATAGCATCCCTTGTAAGAGTACCTGAAAATAAGATATCAAGAGATTTTTTATGTTTTTGGGTCACAGACATCAGGAAGTCATTGCATTCCAAAGGATCTGCAACCAAATATTAAATATGATGACTTTATTTAAGTTTATGTTAATTTGTCCAATTACTTTTGGTGCCCTAAAATGGGAGGGACTATGTATAAAAATTGATACAATTGTTACACAGTTCACCCAATATGGATGTAAAAACCCTCAAATTAAAGTTGAAAGTCTGCACTTTAACCTCATAGTCACTGTTCCATTTCAAATCCAATGTGCTGAAGTACAGAGCCAAAAAAACAAAAATTGTGTCACTGTCCAAATACTTATGGACTTCACTGTAAGTGGCATTTCTCTCTGTATTATATGGTTGCCAAAACAGAAATTGTGTAACTGTCCCAATACTTTTGCATTGAACTATGTATCGATATGACAGACCTTTTATGTATGTTTTGCATATGAATTTAAGTCTTGTATTTTTCTAAAACATCCTGAATCTGTAGGCTTTATGGGGATTAGACCAAAGTTTATGTATTTATTTTAAACCAAAAAATGAGCACCAGTGGGCCCTTTACTGTGATTCACGTTATTTTAATACTCTGTTCAAAAGTGTTTACACGCTGTTTATTCACAGCGAATTAATTTAAATTTACATATCATATGTCGTTCTGTCAGTTTGTCTAAATATAGTTGTCTAAAATGTGTTTTATTGATTTTCTTAGTTTGTAATTACTTAACTGCTACCTTGTAGCTTAATAGCCTAGGACAAAAGCAGACGTCATTAACGCGAACTGCTGTGACTGATGTTCGCCACTTCGGTGAATTATGTTTGACTGACCCCTGGCGATAAATTAATGTATTGTAACTACGCTTCGGTTTAAAACGTGATGACATTGGTTGCCTTGAAGTAGCGTTAAAGAAATCATTTAAAAATAAATAAAAAAGTTTAATCACAGTTCTTGCCGATTATTTTGTCGGCTATGTGTGAAGGTGTGTGTGCGTGTAGGTGCGAGTGGGCGTGTAGTCAGCAAAACAACAAGGGGGGACATTGTAGCATTTTTCTCTCTGGATACTAACGTTATGTTAGTTATTTATACAGTGTCTTCGGTACGTTTGCAATACTGATTTATATTTTAGAAAAACACACAATCATGCATTATTACGACCTTCTCATCATGGGTGCGCCGATAGACCACTCCTCCTACATTGATCTTGACTAACCCATTTACGTCATATCCGGTGGATGAGGTCAATTTTTCTCCCAGCTCCGCCATTTCAGTTTTTTTGAAGTTTCTGTGAGAACTTCAGAGATTGTATTTTAAATACCTGAGATATATACATTTAGTGTTTGGTTTGTTATTTTCTCCTCTATCTGAGGTCAAGTCTTTTTATTTACCAGGAGATCCTGCGAATTAAGTTTGAAGAAACGGGCAACAATAAAAAGAAACGGCGTGCGGATGTCGTGCATTTTCTGAGCGTGTTCCACAAGGAGCCAAAGTTTTTTGTATGAGTTGAATCCTGCTTGCGGATAGGGAGAGGCGAAGGAAGGCCTTGAAGCCTCGGTGTTGGAGTGGCAGCTATGGCCGGTAATTTTGACGCCGAGGACCGCGGGAGTTGGTACTGGGGGAGACTAAGCCGTCAGGAAGCGGTCTCCCTTCTCCAGGGACAGAGACACGGCGTATTCTTGGTCAGGGACTCGATTACTTGTCCTGGCGACTACGTGTTGTCTGTCTCCGAGAATTCAAAAGTCTCCCATTATATAATCAACAGCATCAGCAACAACCGGCAATCGGGCTCAGGTAAGGAGGAGGTGCGGGTTGTGGGAAAGTTGCCATTGGGTTTTGAGTACAGATCAATAGCTAGGCTTAAGATGAATGAGAATCTGGGACCGCTCGTGTGAGCTCACCAAGCTAGTTAACGTTAGCCAACTAGTTAGCTAACGTTAACGTTAATCTAACGAATGCTGTACCATTACATTAGCACTAACGTTACTGCCTAACGACCTTTTTACTAGCTAACATAGCACAAGCTATTCTTAACTGGTTTTTACGGGTTTCTTCACTTTTTCTCCCAATCAGTGCCGATGAACTAACGTTAACGAACTCGGCTAACGTTACCTAAATCACCAGCTATGGTTTTGGTAAACTTTTTTATTAACTAACGTAAAGTTAACGTTACGTTCGCTAACGTAGATGGCAATCTAACTGTGGCTAACGTTACCTAACGTTGGGCTAGCTGTTTTGGCAACAAACAAAAAAAGTGTGAATCTGGTAGAATAACGTTAGCTAGTTGTCCCTCGTTTTCAAACCCGGTGGCACAGGCCCAGAAATGTGTGTCTACAATGCAAGGGTTGCTATCGGAGTTAGCTTCCTGTGCGAATAAGCTAATGTTTGCCAAGTTAGATACAATTATTGGTTCCAGCCCAGATGCATTGAACAGCGCCTAAGGGCAGGGCAAAGCTGCGGCTAGCGGGGCGAAACATGGCCAAACGCTAACTAAATTAGCATGGGCGCTAACGCTACACAAATGGCCCCGGACCTCTGGCTTAACGGATTTAACTGAACTTAACTGATTTGCAGGTTGAGCCAGAACGGCGTTGACATTTTGGAAAAGAATGCGGCATTGGTTGGTGTCTTAGGCTGAGACTAACTTACCTTACTTCCGACCTAAGTAATGAATGGGTGCACTCATTTTATGTGCCCTAAGGCAGTTAGTGCTACGCTAGATAAGTTGCTGAAGCATTCCTTTACTTCGGCTTGATTTGTGTCTGTATTTTATCTGGGGGTGGAATCTCAATTGTCTGGCTTATTACAATTGTTTCTGTTATCTCACACGAACGGTTTAACTTCCCATACTCTTCCCTCCTTTAATGTCCAGGCATTACACAAATCAACACGTTCAGCTCTCCTATAATCCAACCGAACAATCCGACAGGATTGTCTCTTGTTTTATAATCGAAATGGTATTTTCTAGAATTCAACATCGAGTGGAACCACGACAGGGGCAAAACGATGAAACCAAATTGAAGGTGTGGGCGTGTGCGACAGGTGGGGGGCAGAATATCAGAATATCGGTTTTCACGGTAGAACATGAGTGTTTGGGTTGCTTCCGTCCTGAGTGTGGTGCGATTTTTTAAAACTAATGTATGAAAGGTATGAAAAGCACGTTACCGCATGCAAATTAAATTAATCGCAGGTTTTGCTCTCCAGTTGTGCCCCCTTTGCAATCGTAGCTAGCACAAAAGACATGTAACATTAACAATCCTTCTCCAGCCATTTATCTTGAGCTGGCGCTTGGTGACTAAGATTCAAGGTGTGGTGGAGTAGCCTTGCACTACTAGATTGTGTCTCACTAGTTTCAGTGTTGAGGATAAGACTGTCTTCAGGTGAGTCATTCACACGCCCAATTACTACTAGATCGTCCTGTGCTAGCAGGACAAGTGGTCGTGCCTGTCACTGTGTGTTTAACGTTCATTTTATAAATGCCATTGTGAAAATTGGAAGCGCAGATGAAAGTCGCTCAGTTCTCCGAATGTCTGCCTAAGAAATCGCCGTGTGCGGCCACAGCACTTGGTTTTCTGCCTTCAGGTAAATCCTTAGATAAACAGAGAGAGGAGAGGGTGTGGAGATTCTACAGACTTCATGAATGGACTGGTCGCCACTATATAGAAGGATGACTGCTCACAATGGTGTGTGTGGAATGCGTGTCATCCATGCTCGTTGCCCCCTCCACCGCTAGCCCCTGAGTCACTGCAGTATCCGTGCTGTGGAAAATAGACTCCTTTGTATAGAGCAGACCTGAGGTCCATCATCCACCGCCTAGCCCCAGCTCCCTTCTTCCTTGGTTGCATTGCTCCATGAACATCCTGTGGCAATGGAGACCCCTTGATTGCTCTCTATAATGGCTGCAAGGGTGTTGTTGGTTTTTTGTTGGGATGGAAAGTCTGTATTTGGACTAAAACTGGTGAAATGAAAAGTGAAGGTACACGCCGTTTTGGGAATGTGCAGTTCTGCACTGTTCTAGTTACAATTTGGCTGACCTTTCAGTTAGCAACAGATTTATACCTGGAACACAAAGCGTCTCGGTGGCATAGACAATAAGATCACCGTCCACATGCTTATTGCAAGCCGCGACGTTTGCAGTTCGAATCCGGCCACGTGACCTTTCTCGCATATCTCTCCCTCCCTCTCGCTCCAATTCTTCCTGGCTCTCTACATTGTGCTGTCCAACAAAGTAAATAGTCAACTTAAAAAAATAAAAATAAAAAATCTATTCAGACCTTAACAGAATCGGGTGTTTTAGTGCTTGGAGAAAAAAGCTTCTCGGATTAGATTAGAGACCTATGAGTTACAAAGCTTTTGGACAAACTTTTACTCAAAAACCTCCACCACTGGTTGGCAGAATAGAGGCCAAGTTCACCACTATGTGTTTATCTGTCTCTACAAGAAATGCAGATATATTTGGAAGAAACTTTGTCAAATTGGTTCTGGGGGAAAGACTAGATTCTTAGATTTTTATGCCAGTTATGAACACTGGTCGGTTTTGGTCTGCTGCTGTTCTCATATGAGCCACAAATCACTCATTAATGTGAAAAGCCTGCTGTAATGTTGGGACACATTATGTAATTGCTGAAGTAGATTGTTCATTGACCAAGGCCAGAGGAGGCTGAGGTAGAGAAGGGTCCTTGTTTAAGTACTGGCAAATTGCTGGCTGGAGGGTGGTGGAGTGGTCAGGACTTGTAATTCTGTGGGTCGGCTCTTCGTTGTCTTTCAGTCCTATCACAAAAGAGTAAGCTAGCCCAAATAAGATGTGGAATGTTTTGAGATCAGAAAGTCTGCCCTCATATGGGTCAATGACAAATAATGCTTCTAAAAAGGTATTTTTAAAAAGTCTTTTCAAAATGGATGTAATGCATATTTTTTAGTCTGGAACAGTGTGTTTAAACAAGTCTCATTTGTTAAATAACATTTCAAAGTGTTTAAATTAATTTTTTTACTGTATTTTTTACTTCACCGCCCAAAAAATGTCAGGTGGCGCAACCAAATATTTGTAAAAATATATATATTTTCCTACTATTTATTCTAAGTGAAATCTTTGGCAAGTATCCATTAGAGTGTCTACAGTGCCTTACACATTATTATTTTGTCGTTGTGTTTTGTATTTACAATAATTTAAGATTATTGCATTCTAGTGGCCAGGTATTTTACATTTAAAGACAGAAAAAATATTATACAAATGAATGCATTCAATACAATAGCTATTCAAATCATAGTTATAAACCATTTGTTCACTTTAACCTATTTATTGGTTTAAATTAATATTTTACCTGGTTGCACCACCTGATGATTATCAGTTGTGCCACCTGACAACATTAGTAATGACAGGAAAATTAATTAATGGTATTCCACTTTAAAAAAACGGTTTTAAAGTCAATAGGAATTATTGGATGGGTAAAGCTTGTGCGTTTTCTACTCGTTCATGGTTTTTAATAGAACATTTATTCATCCAGTTCATATAGCCTATTTCAGTTCAACATGCTCATACTAATACATGCCATTGCATGTTTGTTGTTTGTTGTGTAATGCCTAATTTCTATTACCAAAATGTAGTGTATAGTCTGTCCTTTGCTTTTTCAAGCCAACTTGAAGTTTGTGTTCAAACTTATATTATCTACTGTCTTTCTGTAGGGAAGGCCTGTTCTAAACCTTATGTCATACCACACAGGACAATGCATAAATATACATCACATTTAGGGGTGTCACGATTCTCCAAATCCGCGATTCGATTTGACTTTCGATTTTAAGGTCACGATTCGATTTTCGATTTTTTTTTCAGCACATTTTTTTTTCCCCAGCACTATAGTCTAGGTAATGGCTATGCCATTGTTAGACTATCGAGTCTTGATTTGTAAAGAAAAATACTTGTTTCTCAATAAGTAACTTTTATTTGAATAATAACAATTATAAATAATAACAAAAATATGAGAATATTTAAACACACCTAAACAGTTAAGAGCTTTATCAAAACTAGACTAGAATAAACAGTTGAACATTTTGCACGCTATTAACAATTTACACATTGGTTTTATGCCCTGACAACGGTCATTTACATTTTCAAATTCTTCTTTAAAAAGATGCGCGTGTTCACATTCTTTGAACAGTTAAGAGCTTTAACAAACTAATATTTGAAATAATAAACAGTTGAACATGTACCACGCTATTAACTATTTACACGTTTTTTTTCATGCCCTGACAACTGTCATTTGGGTTGTCATTTGAGTTGCCTGTGTCAATGTTTTTTCCCCAGTCAAATCTATTTCTTTGTGATGCCTGCGAATGTGTCCTGCCATATTTGACGTGTTGCCTGAGGTGGTGTATGGTACTCGCGTGTAGCATAGCTGACAAACTGTCGTTTTTTTGTCAATGACGCGTTCGTTGTTTATATAACTCACGGGGAAGGCAAAATGTTGCCACACCGGTGACTTGAGGGAAGCAGGAGGATTTTCCAGTTCTGTTACTCCATCTCCGACTCCGGCAGTGGCCATGGTGTGTCGAAAAGTAATGCAGGCTACCGGTAAGCTAACGTTAACTAGCAGCTGTGTCTTCTTTGAAATATCGTTGTTTTTTTTTTCTTCTTCGGACGCACGCCTGCATGGACGAACAAAATGCAGTGGAAGGCGTCAAGTTTCGTTTTGTCGGGAACGCTTACATTAGAGATGGCCAAGTAGGCTACTTTTTTTACATTTTACCCATCACATGAAAGGCTAAGAAGAGCGCGCGGGGGGCGGGTGTGGAGAGAAAAAAAAAACTTGGAGAATCGCGAACCAGCTTGTGATTTCGAAGTTCGGAATCGAACGCTCATTTCGATCGATTTCCGATTTCGAATCGGTATCGTGACACCCCTAATCACATTATACAGTGAAAAGTTCAATAACATGCAAACTCAGAGTTCAGAAGCTCTAAATGTATTCAAACTAAATATGTTTTATAGAATAAAGTGATACATGTCATGAATTGATTAAATTATTTTAAAAGGAAATAATGCACTCGGACACAAAAATATGCATGTCATGTCATTGACCCATATACAAAGATGGGTACGTGAGTCTCATGTTGTTGCCTGAGAACTGCAGCTTTGTCAAACGCAAATGCGTTTTTCAGTTATTCTTTTGCTCTATTGTAGCAATTGCCCATATCCAGGGCCTCTTGCATAATGCACATTTTCCAGGTTACCGGCAGTAATTGGTTTACAAATCATGTTCCTTAACTACTGCTACCTCCTCTGTCTCCTGCCTTACTGTGTTGGAAGTAAATGGAGATTGGACACAAAATGGAGTCTGGTAAAACATGTAGCCTAGATATGTAAACCTATTCTGAGGTCAAAGCAATGTGTGCTTTCACAAAAAAGTTATTTTTCATGACTCGTGTGTTTCATGTTTCATTAGCAGTTCCAGTCCAGAGCAGTTTGAGCCATTGAAGGTTTTGTTTGAAGCAGGTTATTGTGTTGAGTTGAGGATGAAAACAAGCAGCTTGCTGAAATGGGAAAGCTGAAGGGGCTCCCACATGCTGTGTAATACAAGCAAAAAAGTATTATACTGCTATTCTTTTTGGTAGACTATTGTTTCTCATACAAAAAAATACATAAATTCAGTTCTCTAGCCTGTTTCACGCACGGTGTGGAACTGCTCAAATTCCTATGCTTTGGGAGTGATGTTACAATCTCTGCTCTTCCTCATGACAAACTGTCCTGAGTCTACCAAAATGTAATGGGCAGTAATGGTGTCTAGGCAATCCAGTGCTGAATATCCTTTTGCTCTCTGTCCTCCCTTCCCTCCCTCCCTGCTCCCTCCCAGGTCTGGCCCCTCCACGTTTCCGCATTGGGGACCAAGAGTTCGATGCCCTCCCTGCCCTGCTGGAGTTCTACAAGATCCACTACCTGGACACCACTACTCTGATTGAGCCCATCAGCAAGGCCAAGAACTCCGGCTTCGTCAGTGCGACCGCCGGCGCCCCCCAGCGGCTGGAGGAGGCAGAGTATGTGCGCGCCCTCTTCGACTTCCCGGGAAACGACGACGAGGACCTGCCGTTTCGTAAGGGGGACGTCCTGCGGGTGCTGGAGAAGCCGGAGGAGCAGTGGTGGAATGCACAGAACTCGGAGGGACGTGCCGGGATGATCCCCGTGCCCTACGTGGAGAAGTACCGGCCGGCCTCCCCGACCTCGGGGGGCTCCTCCTCTGTGGCAGCGGGCGGGCCGGGGACCCCGGGGGCCGGAGGGAATGCAGACGGACCCGGAGGTCAGCCGCCGTCGCTGCTCGGAGAGCCGGGCCAGTACGCCCAGCCCAGCGTCAACACGCCCCTGCCGAACCTGCAGAACGGACCCGTCTACGCCCGGGCCATCCAGAAGAGGGTCCCCAACGCCTACGACAAGACCGCCCTAGCTCTGGAGGTAAGCCTGTTTCTCTCTGCTTTCCGCCACTTTCGTCTTTCATCTCAAGCACGTGTCTTCCTAACCTTTCACCATACACGTACAACATCAGGGTTAGGATCAACAACAATATATTCGATTAACTTCCAGTTTCTTAATTTCCAATATTCTTCCAAAAGGTAAAATCCACAAGCAAGTGAATGGGAAGTTTTGTGTGCTTGTTGCAGGTCAGTGAAAGGGTACCTCAGGCTGACCGCTTCAGCAGTCTGGTCTGTGCCTGTGCCAGTGGAAGACAGGGCAGCACTATTGATTTAAACAGCCTTGTCCGTGCAAAACTGCTGCGTAGGTGCAAGAGGAGACAGGACAGTTGTTATTAATGGCTGCATGAGTTGCACATAACGACCTAGGCGGCGGCCATCTCAGGAGAGCAACTGCACAAGTCACCAGTCGCAGCTAACTGACTGGCCTTCACCATTCCAGTGTGCCCTTTCAGTGGCTTCTCTTTCAGAACTGAAAGCCTTTCACTTTGTTGTTCATGAACTAATGCAGAAGTTGTCGGACGTGCCTCAGGAAAAATGCAACGGAGCTTAGCGTTTTAATCAGAAGTTTAGCCAGTCTGTGAACAGCTTTTTAAGGAATGAAATTTAAAGAGGTGCTAAGCAGGTCTTGTAGGAGCTATTGAAGCTTTAGTGGGTGATCCCACCTGATTGGGCCTGGGCCAGACCGTAGCCCCCCTCACTGACCTCCAGCCAGCAGCAGGATGCACATTCCAGTAACAAACAGCTCGGGGAAGACTGCGAAAAGCAGATCTGTCTGCGTTTTCTCAGGCCCTGTGTCCCACGCACGTTCTCCCTGGCAGGCTGCCCTCTCTGCACCCACTCTCACGTCCGTGTGCACGCGCACACACACAAGCAGCGTTTCCGTCTGTTCAACACGCGCGACACTTGCTTTCATTTTTGTGGTAGATTCAGAACTACTTTTTTGTATTATTTATTTTTTTCCTCGTCCATCATTCGGACCACCGATTTCAGACCTGCCCGGAAAGGTCAGATGGATGGTGCACATATTTAGCTGCTGCTCTAGAACGGCTGAAGGCACTCCTGCTGTTTGTTGGGTGAGCTGTGTCCATGTATGTTCCAGGTTCTCCCATGACTCACAGGAGAATGCTGTTGTTAGTTTCAGACTTTCCCGTGTGAAGTGGAAAGGGGGGGGGGGGGGGGCTCCTGGGGAGGAGGCGGCTGTGGAGAGGAAATGCTTTGTGCGGCAGTAAGTTTCCTAGCAGAGAGTGCTACACCCAGCCTTAAGTGCTACTGTTCACCCAGGAGTCACAGTTTCTGAGCTAAAACTGTTCCTCACCCAGATTTCATGTCCTCAGTGCATGTCTGAAATGGCCTTTTCCTTAGCTTCCTGGTCAATCAGGCACCTGTATTCTGTATAATGCGATCTGTTGAAGTGTTTTGCAAAGTGCAAAGTGACAATTCCTGGCTAATTCGCAATTTTCGTTTATTCAAATCTCCGTTTGGTGCTACTAAGCAAGCTAGCATGATAAATATATTTTTAAAAAGCATGAATAAAAAAACATTTTCAAGAACTGAAGATACACACCCCTCTATAACTGCAAGTTGGGTCCAGCTATAATCAGTGAGCAAGTTTGCCATAAAGCAGCATAATGAAACTAAAACAGTGTTGCCTTCTCATGTACAATAAAATATGTGTCATAGTGTTTCTAGACACATTGACAGATTCATTAACTGTAAGCAGTTTAAGTTGAGCTGGGTTTTTGGAAGCTTCCAGCAAATCTGCAGACTGCTGCTCCCTCTCAGTTATCCTTAAAATGAACATGCAGACCTATTTCCAATAACAATCCTTATTCTGGTTAGGGCCATATTACGATTATGCCATTTGCATGGCCCATGAAAGGAATAACCCAGTCTTATTCCATACACTGTTAACTGAATATTCTGTTTACGTCCTTCGGTCCATGCTAAAGGATGGCGTAATTCTTCCATGTGCATGAAGTGTTTAAAATTTGCTGGGTGTGATTGTGAATCACTGGTTTTGTTTCTTTGCCTGAAAATTAGGGCTGTCGCCCATAGGTGACATAGGATCATAGGATTAATTTTTAATGATTAACACGTTAAAAATTTTAATGCAATAAATCAAATTTTTTGGCTGTGACAGTCCCCACAAGTGCAGATCTATGAACACAATATATATAGCTTTCAGGGTCTTCCACCTGTGTCTAATTTGTACTGTGGTTTGACTGAACCCAGCATCTTTTATTTTGTCTGCTACAACTTTAAACAAATCGCTATGTCATTCCCGCAAATGTAGCACTATGACACCAAATGGTGTTTGCACTGAATTAAATAACGCAGCTTGTGTTGGCCCACACATCTATGCCAGATTGAAAGTTTTCACCAAACATCTTTTTTTATACCAAGCCCCTCACATTTTCAATCACCAGATAGCTAGTCTAGGTTTCAGCTAGCCTATAATGACATCCTTTTGGACGACTGAAAGAGGATTTTCACTGACCTAAATGAAAAAATCTAAATGATATGATGATGTTAACGATTTTCTAATCGGAACGGTCGAATGAACGCTAGAGCGAAAAAAAACTTGGGATGACTGGTCGGCTGTCGGTTTATACATTTTTTGAGTGACAGCATTCAATAAAAGACGAGCGATGATGGAATGCTCGTGACAATTTAGGGATATCCATCGGGAAATCGTACTTTGCCGAACTGTAAACTGCCCTTAATCCTTAGGATGTACGATCACAAATATGTCATTAGGATGCTGACGTAACAATCACTACTGGTAATTGAAAGCAATGGAGTTCTAGAACACTGACTTAGAATTTAGAAAAAACATTCCAAAATATCTACTCTTCAAAGGGTTAAGTGTCAAGCCAGCGCTGCTACTTGTAACCGTCTTTTGGTTTGTAATTGCAGTATTGCCAACATTAGCTAGCGAGCTAAAAACGGACTTGACCAAATAAGACTTTAAAAGCTGTAAAAAAAAGACACTGTAGCTGAAAGATGTTAGCTTCACATCTGAAAGATGTGGCAAATCTTCTTTGGCAAACGTTAGCTTTAGCCATCAAATTTCGACCTATTTTACCTTAACTTAAAGGGATAGTTCGGAATTTTGCACATAATGTCTCAATTACGACTTACCCATGATGTAGTTGATTGATGGAAACCATTTTCAGCTAATTCCATGCTGTTCCTTTGGACATACACACGTTGCTAATGCTAGCGCAACTCTAAGGTAACCGGTAGCATCCACTACCAAACGCACTTAAACACTCCACAGTGCACCCAAAGCAAATAAAATACGACGACAGTCTATCGGGGTTATTTTGAGTGTTTATACCATAATTTTTGGAGTCAAACTATCGTTGAATCCTTTACTTTGTGCTGTCCTATATTCTCTGGAAGTACGGTGGCGGAGCGATACTTTACGTTACCTACGAATGTATTGCCGGTGTCGGTCAACGATCTGCTCAGCTCAACGATTTGCTCAGGGTCCTTGCATATGTCGTCAGATAATGACGTGTCGTATTTTGATTGCTGTAGACCAGGGGTGTCAAGATCCGGTCCTGGAGGGCCGCAGTGTCTGCTGGTTTTTGGTGCGTTTAAGCACAAGTGATTAATTTAAGTCACTAATTGGCTAAGAAGTCCACACACCTTGTTCTCAATGCTTTAACTGGGTGCTGATTGAAAGGAAACCACAAATACCTGTAGACACTGCGGCCCTCCAGGACTGGAGTTTGACACCCCTGCTGTAGACCTTTGAATGACACATTAAGAACTTAGCGTTCCTGCCGTTGCCAGTTTAAAAAGGAAAGCTGGTGTCATTTCAGCGAACCTGCATAATATTAAACAGAACACATCGCAATAAATCTTAAAGGAATTATTGAATGTTACAGTCATATGTCTAAAATACTAGGCTATGCTAAACTGTATAATACTAAATAATAATAGCTGACCCACTGAAAATGTAGCCTACAACTGAAGCGGGATTAGCTACGCTTGTTTGAATTGCGGTGAGCTAGCTAGCTAGTAACGTTAGCTATCGGTTTTTAGAAGCCTAGCTCGCTAACTAACATTGCTAGCCTACTTTACAGCGGCGCTGTAGCATGCTAGTTTACTGTGAACTGTAGCTAGAGGACTAGCTGCCATAAGCACTTTGGGTTGCTACTTGTTGTATGAAAGGTGCTATATAAATAAAGTTTATTATTGGGAGTGAAAAATATTGGGACGCACCCAGCTGTGTGTGTGTGCAGTCTTTGTATTTGGCGTGAGATGTAGGCTATTTGGCTGGCGTGCGAGCTAAGTTAATAAAACAGAGCCTGCGTATGTAGGCTCACGTCAAAAGCTTGAAGAGAGTTGGCAACCCAAGCCTACTGCTTTTTATATTATAATGGTGGATAGCAGGTTTCATTAACTAGACTATATGTCAATGTGTTTGCATACAGAGCCAAGAACAATGTGGGCTTGCAGTCCGTTAAATTGTTCTCTCTTGTCTTGAACTCTGAGCTTCCAAATAAACTAATGAGGCGTGTTCAAGATCAGCCTGGCGTGTCTCTCCCTGAAATCGTTAGCTAGCTATAGCTAATTATGACAAAATTGTTAATGTGTAGGCTAGAGCTCTGTTTCTTTCGGAAGTTCATGAAAAAAAATAGCCAAAATATAATATTTGTGACGTAAAGAGAGAACTAGGAATGTAGCAACCAAAATATAATATTTGTGAAGTAAAGAGAGAATTAGGAATGTAGCAACCAAAATATAATATTTGTGAAGTAAAGAGAGAATTAGGAATGTAGCGTAACCTACTTCCAAACAGAGCCGTAGAAAGAGATCTGTATGTAGTGCCTGATCACAAGTCTACAGCAATCAAAATACGACACGTCATTATCTGACGACATACGCAAGGACCCCGAGCAAATCGTTGAGCCGATCAGATCGTTGACCGACACCGGCACTGGTCGACTACAACAACAAAGAAGACCAATAAGTTGCAATGGCCACGTTCGCTCCGCCGCCGTACTTCCACAGAGAATATATTACCTTAGAGTTGCGCTAGCATTAGCAACGTGTGTATGTCCAAAAGAAGGGACAGCATGGAATTAGCTGAAAATGGTTTCCATCAATCAACTACATCATGGGTAAGTCGTAATTGAGACTTTATGTCCAAAATTCCGAACTATCCCTTTAATTCTAAGCATTATATCACTGATGTAGCTATATATTTTTATTTTTAAGTTGCTTATAGCTTTGGTGTTTTATCATCGAAATTTTACTCTTTGATTTCCTGTGCCTTTGAACACGCTGAAATACTCTGGCACACAATAACAGTATAGGCTTCTTGATTTTAATGGCAGTTCGCATATAGGTGCATTCCGCCACCTACTGGACTGGCAACGTGGTATCATGCGTATTCGTCACATAGCTTCTGCCCAAGTGTCGCTGTGTGACGCCAAAGGTAGCCTTTTGCATCGTATATTGACGGTTGTGGCCACATAATTTTTCTTTGGTTGTGGCACTTCAGTATTATGCTTTTTTATGCTTTTTCTTTTCTTCATCTGGTAGAGAGTTACGTGAACTCCTGTGGTCGGGCTCGCCCACTATCTTAACAGTTCGAGCATGAGCCCGAGTTACATAAACTCCTGTGAGGTTATGTTTAGGGGGTGGGGTACGGGAATCACGAACTCAGAAAAATCAATGCGCACGCGGCGAAGACTGAGCGGGCATGCTCGCAGTCGGTTATCATGAGCAAAGCCTTCGCCATAGTAGGATTCGTAAATTCACGACCGAGTGCGTCAACTAATGACGCAAAAGGCCTCCTTTTGCGTCTAAAGGATGACGCCGTAGGAGCTGCCCAAGCGTCACTTGATGACGCCTTGGGAATGAGACCCGGCTGGGACTGGAGTGTGCGCATGCTTGTTTCAACAATGGGTATTAAGCTTAGAGTATCTAATATGTAGAGACAGCAATGCAATAGAAACCAATAGGGAGCACATCCGAACCAGGAAGTTTTCATTTTGCGCTCATCTCACATGCGCAGTTGTGTCCTGTGGTTTTTTTTTTGTTGTTGTTTTGGCAAGTCACATGTACAACGATGAAGGCGCAGAGTAGTGATGCAGAGAAGGTTATGCCAAAGCCCACCCCCTTCTCCACAAGTTCTCATTACATTACATGCAGTCATTTGGCAGACGCTTTTATCCAAAGCGAGGGGTGATGAACGCTTATGATAAATGCAAATTTGATGATATTGACAAGGACAGGCTACACTTATGTAGGCTATGTGGGGAAAAAAACAACACATTCACAGATTCAAACAACACTACGATATTGAGAAAAGTATTTTTTGACCAAATCCAACATGAATTTGTCTCGTTAAAACTGACATTAGCGATCTCCTAAACTTTTTAGCATCGCCTGAGAGCTACTGACACAGACGACCAAATCTTATCCTCGTTAATTGACCTATGTTACCTAATTTCGGACTACCGCAATAAAGCGCTTTATTTGGTTTATCGTCATTGTTCATTGGTTTTCAATAAAAATTAGAATTTCGATTAATTTCTCCAAGATTTGTTGTTTGCTTATTAATAAGTTTATACGAGCGTGTGTGCAGTTGCAGTAGCTAGGCCTATTTTCCATACAACTACATAGACAAACACGCACACACACTAGGTGGATTTCCATCGTATTGAATTAGCTACACACCTAAAATTCTGTGAACTTGATATTATGACATCTATCGGTGTAAGTAACATGTAAACACATAGAAATTAACAATGTCCGCTTGAAATTAATTCACTCTATGGGTATAGTGCTAACTGTCCAATTACCATTCTAAGAAATTATTTGGTGCCACAAAGTATGTTTGTAAATATATATGAACATGTATATACAGGTTTTATTGAATAAAATAACAGGAAAAAAAACAAATTAAGATTAAGTTAAACAGAGATGTCATTTTCCTGTATGTTAGTGTATTATGGAATTTGCCAATAGGCTACAGGCGTTAATGTTCACGGTAGGCTACAAGGTTAGAAACATAATGTAACTTAATATGACAGGCCCGGCTACTATGGAAAACGTTACTAGGCCTACCATTTTATTAAACAATTTAGCTTAGCTATTAGGGAATGATGCAATAAATACCGCAGCTTCACACGCAGTCCTGGATTTAGGGCATATAGACCTACCTGAAAAGGTGTATCTCCAAGGTCGAACCTGAGCGATTGGTAGCCTATAGTTGTAAGCCGCACAAACTGGCATTTTGACTAAATAGCCTACTCTGTAGGCTACAAATGAACGCTAGCAACACTGAAGAAAGTTAATGTGATCACTCTGGTTAAGGTTAGCTGGCAATACGCACAGTATTCTGAATAAAACAGGATTTAGAATTATTTTATAACATTTAGAACAGGGCCATACACACGTAATAAGCAGTTGTTTTAGGCTACATGAAGTAAAGAAAGACTATTCCGAGGCACTCGTCTTTAGAAGTTCTTAAGTTTTAAAATGCCTTTTATTAATATCGTGGCATGATATAGGGGAAACATGAAGGTAGCCTACGCGTTACAGCTTTGCCTATATGTTTTATAATTAGAATTTTTCATTAAAAATTCCCTAATTCATTCATTAACACAATCGACATCTGGCCACACTGTAATTATGACAAATTACCTAAGAAAAGCAATTGGGCTACTGCAGTTTTTCTTTCTGCCTGATTTTAACCATCAACCATATAATAAAGTAGCCTAATCACCGAAATAGCTATTCCACCATATTCAGCTTAATCATAGGCTAATTGTTTTAATATATTTTTGACAGAGAATTAATCTGTCTTCAATGTGAAGCTTAAGCGACAGATTTAAAACTGAGGAATCATTCAATTGTCTTGTTCATTCCATTTATATAATTCAAGTGAAAACATGGATAGGCTATAAATAAATTATTTTTAATAATGCAACGATTATAAATCAGTTTATGCTTTTTTTTTTTTCTTCATCTGGTAGAGTTTGTCATCAGTTTGATTGTTCATGATCATTTACAACAACAACAACAAACAAATCAGGCTAGAGTAAAACAAGTAACCATTCCAATAAGTGATTCAAATTAAAATTCCCGCACTTTGACTTCGCTACATACATAAACATTTTTTAGTTACAAACGACCACCTTTCTCAAACGGTTCATATCTCTTGAGTTTCTACTGTTTTTTTTACGAAGAAGTTCTTTGTAGTAGATTCAGTTGCAAAATCTCATGCTTAGTCTTACTTGCTTGTCTGTACAAGTATAAACTTAGTTTGGGCTAGTAGGTTTTTCCTAATCTTCCCAAATGGGCAAGTATGAAAACCTGAACCTGCAAAATATGAAATCAAAATTTGTCCTAAATTAAGATTGCAGTTATGAATCAGCAAATCTTTTCAACGGATGAAGTGTAATGATGCGGAACAGCAGAAAGAGGCAATGAACGTGAGCTGCACTGGTATTCGGTGAGGTGAGCAGCAGCCCAAATAATGGCACAGTTGAGAGCGTACAGTTACAGAAGGAAAGTTACAGCCGTGCATAAGGCAGGCAGCCGAGTAGGCGGAGCGAGATGAATCCACCTAGGGCCAGGAATTTACTTGAGTATGAGGATGCAACCTCAGTGTCCCCATCGAATGATGCAAAGGTGCCAGAACAGCCTTAAAGTGATACTGCAGTCAAAAACCGACTTTTTGCATTGAAAACCAATGTTTTATGATCATACACAACAGTTATTATCCGAAAATCTCATATTGCATCAAAGTGGGTGTCGTCTTGAGTTTCTGTGTCGGCTTACCATGCGCTGCATTTCCAGGGATTCGTGATGTCAGGGCTAGAGCAGAGAGCCGGAAGGGGGCTGAGTCAGTTCACCAAGATACACCCTTTCACTCATTGACCGTATGAATATTCATAATATGACCTTGTGGCATCATCGTCATATAACCACACCTTCCCACGGCTCCAAGTTCAAATTGAAGCTGTAAGAAAGGGCTTAGAAAAGCGATTGCAGTATCACTTTAAAATGGAACGGCCAAATCCGCCCAGCGCCCAAAGGCAAGGATCATTTCCTTCTCGCGATTCTGCCTCGGGTTGTACTTCCGGTTGTCCTACACTTCCTGTTCACCACATTTGTGAGGGATTCCCTCGTCGGAATCGCGACCAGTTTGTTTTTTAGCAGCCTTTCTGCGCACTCTCCGTCTGAGCCGCGTGCGCGGTGACGGCTAGCTCCATGTTTAGGAGCGAGCCGAGGCTTCACCACAGGTATTGTTTCCGCTCGCCGTCCCTCCCTCTCGTGTAACGGCACGTTCCGGATTAGAGCCCTGTATGCAGGAAGGCCGCAGATCTGATGAAATATTCACACAGAGTACATGTGACCATGTTTATGAAACTAAAGGCCACGGATTGATTTCCCTTGTGTTTGGGGACCTGCGGGAGTGGTGAATCGGTTTTAATGTGCTGTGGGAGATGGGACGGATGGGGCTGGAGTATTCTCAGATTATTATCATATAAATTAATGTGATGTATTATATTATGCATATCATTATTAATTTGTTTTAACACATATCCTTATGCCCCATTTTTCATTTTCTCCCAATTCTGAAGGCATGATCATAGATGTCGAACCCTCCCATTGCGGCCCGGTCAGTGGATAGTGCAGACAATGGCGGGCCTCTCCTCCGTAGCACAGTGAAGTGCAGTTCATGCGCAGCTGGGCACAGACAGACTGCAGGCCCTCAGCAAAGTCACCCCACGGGGCTCCCGGCCAAAATGGCCCATGGCCCAGTCAGGCTTTTTCATTTCAGGCAACGGGGGAGCATCCCTTGCACTAAGGACAAGAGCTTCGTCTTAACCTGCCCCACGGGACTCATGACTCCATTCCATTTAAGACAATCAAAGCAGGATTTATCTTAAAAGGATTTAAGATCAATTTTGAGATTCTTTTTTTTTCTTTTTTTTTTGCTTAGGGTGGTTCACACTGATGGTTGCAAACGTATGTGCCAACTAAAGAAACTCAGGGTTACACAGCTCCTCCCAGTGTGACTGAAGAGTTCAGATTTGTTTTGTTGTATCGAGCTGAGTGAGGAGTATTGGCAATTACTGTATTGCAGCACATTGAGACAGGTCCAGATATGACTGGCTTTAACGGGCTAGTGAATCACTTCACCACCTCATTTTAGAACTAGAAAATGAGGTCAGTGAAGTGTAGCCTAACCCTTCTCGTTGAATCCCTGCTCACTTCATTGGACAGTAGCGCCCTCTTGTGGATCAGGTGGTGATGTTCCGTTGGAATTTGTGTGTGGAGAGCACGGTAATGTCTTAACCAGACGACTTTGGGTTGGAATGTTGGGGTAAAGCCCACCCACCCTACTCTCTGAGGGATCTAGCATGTTATTTATGCTGCCACCCCCAACCAAAAATGGGGGATAATAAATGTTAACTCCAGCTGTATTCTAGGGAATTCTCTGACTTTGGCGGGAACATGAGGGGAAATTTGTTAAATTCTTTAGTTAGACTTGGACAGACGCTGACTTGCATGCTAGTCATGACAACTTTGGATGATCATTTTTTTCCACAGGATCATTTCTTTCTGAACTGATTTTTAGCATTATTAAATCACACACCCACACACGCAAAAGAGGTTCATGGAGACAGTCAGCTGTGTGCAATAATGTGAAATAACCAAGTACACATAAGCACCCATGGCCAGCCAGCCCCCGATTCTTCCAGGGAAGCTTAGTTTCAGCCGGACTGACTTCAAACAAAATATGTAGCATGACTTCACCACTCAGAAAATAGTAAAGCAGTTTCTTGATATGTATGCAGTTCAGTACATATAGTGGGTTGAAAAAGTATTCCACCCGCTTGGACTTTTTGATATTTTATTGTGTATGAACATTTGATAAAATTGATTTAATCAGGCTTTTTTTGCTGGTTTTCAACATGGAGAAGGTGCAAGTTCAGTACCTTTTTCCTGTCTGGTTTCACGATGGAAGTCAATGGAGAAATATTAAATGGAAAAAGTTACGAATTTGCACCTTCCACATTTTCACAGAGTGATGGAGAGGTGATGATTTATATTATATTTGAACCCCCAGGGACTGGTCTCAAATGCTATCCATGAGTGAACAATATCACATACAGTGACGTAAAGTCTATTGTACTTCCTCAAATCCCATTAAGAGCCATTCAAATGTATTGACGGCACCTGATCTTGGCTTTAACACACGTTTTAAAAGAAAATATTGTCCTTAAATCCTTAAATACAATCTAAACATGTCTGGGAAACTTATGATGTGCAATTTTGAACAAGGTTTTGCCTATATGGCTGTTGAAGTACAATGAAGCTGAATAAGGGGGCTGCATACTTAAAGGTGCATTATGCAGGGGGGCTGCATACTTAAAGGTGCATTATGCAGGGGGGCTGCATACTTAAAGGTGCATTATGCAGGGGGGCTGCATACTTAAAGGTGCATTATGCAGGGGGGCTGCATACTTAAAGGTGCATTATGCAGGGGGGCTGCATACTTAAAGGTGCATTATGCAGGGTTTTTAGCCTTGCTGTGGTCCTGTGTTTGCAATCAAATAAGTCTCCTCCCTCCTAAACCCCGCCCACTCACATCCGTTAAGGGCAGGAAACACGCTTGAGGCAGCAAGCAAAACGTCAAGCGAAGATAAAATGAAAATAACATTTTAGCAACATGCATTGTTCTATATGGATGGTAACAGTAATCAGGCAGTGTTATAATGACAAAATAAACACTCTTGAAATTGTTTTTAAGTTCAGCTCCGCTCCCCTACCACACTGACCCCTGCTGCTTCTGTGTCATCGTCTTTGACCAACACATTTTTAAAACCTAGCCTAAATGTTGCCAGTGGTTTTAAGGATTTTAGCATATACTGTTTTTCTGATGCGAGAGTGGATGACATAAAACATCAAGCTCCTGGGATTAAAAAAAACACTCCGCTAAAGCTGTAGCCTGAAATCATTCATGCGGGCACAAAATAACACCAGATTGAGAAAATCTTTTTAAAGAAAAAGTTTTAAAGAATTATTTTATTTCATTATATAACTATCAAACCTACAGTTGAAGTCGAATGTTTACATACACCTTAGCCAAATCCGTGTAAACTTTCACAATTCCTGACATTTAATCCTAGTAAACATTCCCTGTCTTAGGTCAGTTAGGATCACAACTTTATTTTAACAGTGTAAAATGTCAGAAAAATAGTAGAGAGAATGATTTATTTCAGCTTTTATTTCTTTCATCACATTCCCAGTGGGTCAGAAGTTTACATACACTCTGTCAGTATTTGGTAGCATTGCCTTTAAATTGTTTACCTTGGGTCAAATGTTTCGGGTAGCCTTCCAGAAGCTTCTCACAATAAGTTTCTGGAATTTTGGCCCATTCCTCCTGACAGAACTGGTGTAACTGAGTCAGGTTTGTAGGCCTCCTTGCTCGCACATGCTTTTTCAGTTCTGCCAACAAACTTTTGATTGGATTGAGGTCAGGACTTTGTGATGGCCACTCCAATACCTTGAATTTGTTGTCCTTAAGCCATTTTGCCACAACTTTGGAAGTATGCTTTGGGTCATTTTCCATTTGGAAGAGCCATTTGCGACCAAGCTTTAACTTCCTGGCTGATGTCTTGAGATGTTGCTTCAATATATCCACATAATTTTCCTTCCTCATGATGCCATCTATTTTATGAAGTGCACCAGTCCATCCTGCAGCAAAGCACCCCCACAACATGATGCTGCCACCCCCGTGCTTCACGGTTGGGATGCTGTTCTTCAGCTTGCAAGCCTCACCATTTTTCTTCCAAACATAACGATGGTCATTATGGCCAAAGAGTTACATTTTTGTTTCATCAGACCAGAGGACATTTCTCCAAAAAGTAAGATCTTTGTCCCCACGTGCAAGGCTTTTTTATGGCGGTTATGGAGTAGTGGCTTCTTCCTTGCTGACCAGCCTTTCAGGTTATGTCGATATAGGACTCGTTTTACTGTGGATATAGATACTTTTGTCCCTGTTCCCTCCAGCATCTTCACAAGGTCCTTTGCTGTTCTGGGATTGATTTGCACTTTTTGCACCAAAGCACGTTCATCTCTAGGAGACAGAACACGTCCCCTTCCTGAGCGGTATGACGGCTACGTGGTCCCATGGTATTTATACTTGCGTACTATTGTTTGTACAGACGAACGTGGTACCTTCAGGCATTTGGAAATTACTCCCAAGGATGAACCAGACTTGTGGAGGTCCACAATTTTCTTTCTGAGGTCTTAGCTCATTTCTTTTGATTTTTCCATGATGTCAAGCAAAGAGGCACTGAGTTTGAAGGTAGGCCTTAAAATACATCCACAGGTACACCTCCAATTGACTTAAATAATGTCAATTAGCCTATCAGAAGTTTCTAAAGCCATGACATAATTTTCTGGAATTTTCCAAGCTGTTTAAAGGCACAGTCAACTTAGTGTACGTAAACTTCTGACCCACTGGAATTGTGATATAGTGAATTAAAAGTGAAATAATCTGTCTGTAAACAATTGTGGAAAAAGTACTTGTGTCATGCACAAAGTAGATGTCCTAACTGACTTGCCAACACTATAGTTTTGCTAACATGAAATCTGTGGAGTGGTTAAAAATGAGTTTTAATGACTTCAACCTAAGTGTATTTAAACTTCCGACTTCAACTGTATTTGCAAGCTTGTGATCTCAGTCCTGCTTCCTGTTGTAAATTGTGGCAGTGAGAAATTCAGCAGTGCCCCTATATGTCTGGCTGAAAATAATTATGCACTGTTCAGTATTTAGCTAATGTTATCGTGAACATTAATTTACAACTGGGATGTAAAGACGGAATTGTGTGTGGAATAAGTAACTTAAGTATAATAAGTAGAACTTAAGACCATACCTTGTCTATCATAGCTTGTAAAATAAATTACCTTTTCATGAAGATACTTGTATACAAGTGTTATTTATTTTCTCAAAAAAAAACATACTAGTAAGTACATAGTTATGAATTCAATACAAAAGGTACCCAACTTTGGCTACCTAGCTGGATAGCTAGAGGTAACGTTACTTAAAGGCCCAACAGAAAACCCGGCACGTTGCTTTTCAAACCCTGCAAACTTCAGCTGTTGCCATCGAGGAAAAGCAAATCCTAGGTTGACTGCTTCTTGAACGTGCCTGTAGGCTTGTTGTTTAGCTTTGCTGTAGGCGATTATGCTTCTTGTGTTCTTGAATTGTGCTGCTTCACATCTGCCATTGCAGTAGCCAGCTGGGTACAGACACTCAACTGAAACCTGATCCCACCCCACAGGCTCTGTAGCCACACCCACCCTTCCCCACACAGAAAAGGGTGCCACGTCCAAAAACGTCGTGAACACGTCTTAGAATAATAATTAAAGGCAGAGTAGCAAGGTTTCTGCAATTTAAAAAAAAAATCAATTTATTAAATGTTTGTAAACAACAAAATATGAAAAAGTCTAAGGGGGCTGAATACTTTTTCAGCCCACTGTATACATCAAAGAGCATATATTACAAGACATTGAAGACACCTGAGACCAGGGGAAATTTGAGTGGGCTGCATAAGAGAGTCCGTAAACCCTGTCTACCAGGGAAGTAAATTGTGATGTGGTGTTGTCTCTGCAGGTGGGCGACATGGTGAAGGTGACGAAGATCAACGTGAATGGGCAGTGGGAGGGAGAGTGCAAGGGCAAGCGTGGCCATTTCCCCTTCACACACGTACGGCTACTGGACCAGCACAACCCCGAAGACGAGCTGAGCTGAGATCGGCCTGCTTGGACTCCCCCTCCACCCTGCTGCACACACACACACACACACACACACACACATACACGCAGCCACACTCACATACACACCCTTTTCAGCACCAGGTTCCAGTACTTACCATGCGCCTTCGCCGTTAGCGTCTTCTCCATGTGCGTCTTCATCGTGGTCATTCACTGCTATTCGCTTTCCTTCTTGTCGATGCTGTTGGCCTGACTATAGAATAACGCCCTCTTTTGAAATGTGCCATTCCAGTATTCAGTCCCTGTAGCCACCAGGTGTTTCACACAACAGACTGCACCCTGAACAATAAAATGCCCATCAGTCTCTCTCTCTCACACACACACACACACACACACACACACACACACACAGCTTCATCTGTAAATTGTCCACGCCCAACCTCTCATGCATATATACATTGTCTTTCTCTTTCACACACACACACACACACACACACACACACACACGCATCCACCCGCATGCCAACCTCCTGCTTCATCTGTAAACTCCACAAAGGTCACATGTACAAACACTCTTTCTCTCTCTAACACACAAACACACACACACCAATCTGCTGCTTCCCAGATATAGTGTCCATTGTCTACCAATCATACATACATACTCTTTCTTACACGTGCACACACACACACACCCACGCAAACACCCTATAAAGAGGATGATGGTAGTGCATATTTACCCTCGAGCCCTCTCCTCTCACACACACGTCAGTTTACGTTCACCCCGCCCTCCGCCAAACAGTCGCACCGTTTAGAGAACTTGTGCACATGCACACGTACAGAGGCTGGCCAGTGGTGCCAGACAGCCGCTCTCCACACTGCCTACACCACAGAGAGACGGGGCCAAAAACACAGCCGTGAAGGGGCCCCAGCGAGGCTGCCATCTTCTGTCCACATTCACTTTCGCCGAAAACAGCCCAGCGCACCACTGGATCCACCAAAACCACTGGGGACGCCACTAGGAGCTACAATCAACACTACAATCGCGTTTTAGAAACCAAGTTGAATCAAGTTCTCTTTTTTTTGTAATTAAGTGAAATAGAAAATACTATGATACAAATATGATATATATATATAATTTACCATTACATGCTAAAAAAAAAAAAAATTTTACATTTTCACCCTATCCTTTGTTTTTTGTGCACACGTGTGCTTTTTAACCCGTTGTTTTACACGTGTTCTCCGGAACACTCCGGACAGGCTTTTGACCCCATAAAGTCCATTGGAGCAAGATTACGAACGGGCGTGCACACCACCAGATTGGAACTCCTCAGGGTGAACTGTGGAATTCTGGGAGCGCTTAGGAGGGGGCTGGTTTCTCGCCTTTCACAATCCGAGATGGAGAGGAAAGGATGGGAGAGCCGAGGCGAACGGCAGAAGGACGTCCCCGGGACCATCTTTCCTGACCGTCTCTCCTTCTACCAGCACCAGGTTAATATCACCGTTCACCTCCACTCCCCCTCTGGGCTGAACTCAAGGGACAGAGAGGAGCTGCAGGCAGTGTGTATCGTAACACACTTGGAACGTACAGTACTTTGGCGGTTAAAACGATGGTGGTTGTCAAGGCCGACTGCGTGACCGCAGATGAGAGCTTAAGTATCGGATCACTGTCCACTATCCAAGCAACCCATATTAGCTTTGTATTTTAAATGTAACTTTATATATATATGTGTATGTATGTATGTGTGTGTGTGTATATATATATATATATATATATATAATGTGTGTGTGTGTGTGTATCAAAATGAGAAACATTGCCAGCCTTCAACAGACAGCCCTGTTTTTGAGTTATTGAGCTAGTGGTGGTATTTTGCCATAATATCTGCGTGTGTTGCAGTCAGTCCCTCTGTGTATTGTTTATTTTCATGCACCTCTCTCATACGCTTGCGCACTCTCTCGCTCTCTATGACTAATCAGGTCAGTTGCATGGCACGCCCTGGCTTGCTCGTTTATCACCGTCTTTTCTCCACAGCTCTGACACACAGGGGAATTTTGCTTCTGCTTCCTCCTCATCCTCCCCACCTGCTCCCCCTTTGTTCTGCCCCACACCCTCTCCTTTTCAGAGGAAGCACACTGTCCTTGATGATGTCACAGGGGGAGGTGGGCGTTCCTGTGCCCGTTTGCCCCTTACCCCCCTAGCGTAGCATAGCGCGGTGCAATACGCCCCACTCTCCCTCCCCCCTTGCCTTTTGCAGTAACTCGAACTACATTTGCACTAAAAAATGTTCACATTAAATCCTTGCAGCCAGACACATGGTGGCGCAGTTTCTCCTTGTGAGATGCGATTACCGAATGCATGTCGAATTGAGTGGGGACTCGGCAATTTGCATCCCACATGGCTAGTCTGGACCAATCAGGCCAGTGTTGCCTCACTCTTAAGAGCAAAATGTTGCGAGATTGTCCCCCAGAAGTTGCTCTTTGTGGACTGAATTCACTAACAATGGCGAGGGAGGTTATGCAGAGAAAACTATGCTTAATTTATTAATTTATGCGCAAGTTTAGTTGTGATTGCTTGCTAATGATACAAAAAGAACTAGCGGCTGAAGGCTAATGTTGTCATGACTGTAAAAGGCTCTAAATCGAGCAACAAAATTGCAAAGTCTAAATTGCTAAGTTGCCAATTGACACTGAAACAGACAAGCGTTTGTGAAAAGGAAACATGACACTAGTTAAGTGCATACAGTGAGCACCATAATTCATTGGACAGTGACACATTTTTTGTTACTTTGGTTCTGTACTCTAGCACTTTGAGTTTGAAAGGATACAATGACAATGAGGTTGAAGTGCAGATTGTCAGCTTTGATTTGAGGGTATTTTCATCCATATCGGATGATCCGTTTAGAAATTATAGAACCTGTAGAATAAAGTATTCATTAGTAGTCATTTTTAATATTTGGTTGCATATCCTTTGCATGCCATGATTTCCTGATGTCTGTGACCCAACAATATCAAAAGAATCTTGATATCTTATTTTCTGGTACTCTTACAAGTGATACTATAACTACTCTGCATTTGAATGGATATCTATGGGAATTGGGGGGTGGGACTAGCTTTAGCTGTAAATTACACTGGAACAGTATGGAACACATGGTTGGCTAAATGGCTTTAAGTCATCAAGGGTCTGATGTATCAAACAAGCCTTAAACCATCACTCTGCTGCCAGATATGCAGTAGATATGGATGGATCACTTTGAGGGTTGTTTCTCCTGACAAATTTTCCTATTGAACTCTTTGGAGAATTAAGTCGGGAGAAGAAACCCTTCATGTTATCCATCCATATCTACTGCATATCTGGCAGCAGAGTGATGGTTTAAGGCTTGTTTTATACGTCAGACCCCTGATGACTTAAAGCCATTTAACCAACCGTGTGTTCCATACTGTTCCAGTGTAATTTACAGCTAAATCTAGGCCCACCCCCCAATTCCCATAGAGATCCATTCAAATGAAGAGAGGTTATAGTATTGCTTGTAGGAGTACCAGAAAATAGGATATCAAGAGTCTTTTGATGTTGTTGGGTCACAGACATCAGGAAGTCATGGCATGCAAAGGATATGTGACCAAATATTAAAAATGATTACTTTATTCTACATTATGTTAAACTGTCCAATATTTTTTGATGCCCGAAAATGGGGGGGGGGGGGGGGGGCTATATACAAAAGGTTCTAAAATTTCTAAACGGTTTATCCGATATGGATGAAAATACCCTCAAATTAAAGCTGATAGTCTGGACTCCAACCTCATTGTCATTTTATCCTTTGAAACTCAGTGCTAGAGTACAGAACCAAAATAACAAAAAATGTGTCACTGTCCAATGAATTATGGTGCTCACTGTTTCTGCCGTCTTTCTCCTCACTCTCTTTAGTCCTCCATCCCTCCTCAAAAGGTTCTTGCAATAACCACCATGCCAATGAAGTCTTCATGCTTTGTGCACATTGCTGTGAGAAACATTTACCAATCAGCTATGAATTAAGATTTTTTCTTTGTGGGCAACTCCAGTTTGCGAATAGTGCAGGGTTTGGAGTTGCCCCCCCCAACCCGCCCCCCCCCCCCCCCCCCTTTTCTCAGTTGTTTATTTGAACTATTTAAATGAGAAGCCAGGGCATCTAATATTCCAAGTGCTGGTTGATTTTTAACATGAGAATATTGTTGGGCCCAGTCTCTAATTTGGAGTATATATGAGTATATACACCAATATGTAAGGGGTATGGATACACACTTAATTACAGAATGTGTGTTTATAGTGTAATTCATATGTGACTAACCAGGGATGAGCTTTGGGGAAAATGTTTTTCCCCCCCCTCCCACTATTACTACTACATTTGTGTATTTCTGTACAAGGTATAGTGAAATAAACCAAGTTACACAATTACCCGTTCAAGCATTTATTGAGAATATCATGGAGAATGGCTAAGGTTTAAAGTTTTAAAAAAGGAGTATGTGGTCTGGCCTTTGAAGACTGGAGTTGCCCGCCCCCTCCTCAAACTGAATTTTATAATGTTCTGTAAATACATTTGTAAATGATTAAACACTGACTGAGACTATTCATTGGCTGCAATGTGAAGATGTTAGTATCAACCATTTCTGGGGCTGGATTCTTTTCTTTTGGATGGGGGTGGGGGGGGATGTTAAATCTTTTGCCCAGAGGAAACTATAGTCTGAACCTGCTGGCCCACCTGCTCTCCGTGTGTCTGTCTAATGGAACTGGACAGAACCGTGCGGCTGGTATGAGAAACGCATCATCTGTTAACAATCTTGCGTGTGTCACCGTGTGTGTAGTCCCACACTGGGTTTAGATGTAGAACTTGATCATCATTTCTAATTATGTTTTAATATTGCTTGTTGTGTTGTGTATGTGGTGTCCTGTGTAAAAGATGAAAAGGTAAAAAAAAATTTTTTTTAAAGATAACCTAACTTACATTTTTGTCGCCTTAAGGTGCCGAGTATGATTAGACCTGAGGGCAGAACTGTACCTTACTGGAAGAGGTCCAATAGAATCTCCCTATAGACACAATTTGGTTAAAAATCAGTGGTCTAATTGCTTATTGCACATCAACCTTTTTTGACTTTCCATTTTATTTGTCATCCAGGCAATTACCCTTGGAGTAGACAATTGACTAACTGGTTCATTGTGCTTCAAGTGTTTTATTTTGAATATGAAATCTGGAATTATGCAAATTGATGTACATTTCCCTGAATAATGCAATCTTATACAATCATGTGCTTAAACAACAATTTAATTTGTTTCATCATTGGTTTATGATGACTGGGTTTGAAGCAAGTTTCCCTCTTATTTCTGCACTTGCATCCGCGAGTGCTTTTTATGATTGGAATAGGTGAAGGTAAAATCGTTAGCTGGCAAAAAATAAATAAAAAACCCACCTCCCCCCACCTGAATAGATGTAAGACTACACTGGATATGGCAAAATTTGATAAAAGAATATCAACTGTCATATCTTTAGAGACTGCAACCCTCTTTTGTCTATGACACTTATTAGTTTGTTTTAAAATGTTGCTGCTGCACATCCTGTTTGTGATTTCTGCATGTAGTGGTGTGGGCGCTGCCACTGTTGTGTTGTGTCAGTACAGTACAGCCCCCTGGTTTTTGCCATGGCAATGGAGAAATGCCTCTCCCTGGGCCTCCATTTTATATTTTGATTTTCAAGAAAGTGACACATTTCATTTGACTTTGCACTTGAACAGCAATATGTGTTGTTATACGGTCTCATTAATTTTATTCTCATGAATATATATATATATATATATATATATATATATACAGATACATATATACATACACACACTCCTTGGCATTTCAGCTTCCAGTGACCATAGCGCTGTGGTGTTAAAAAGTAAATGATGAAATGATGTAAAGGAGAAATGGTGTGTGCCTATTATATATTGCTGTGCTGTACAAGTGTGCCCCTCCTGGCAGTAAGTAAGGAAATATTTGCTGAATAACTGAGATGGAGATTGGTAGAGGTTAACACAGCGGCCACATGCATTAACTGTTGGTTAAAGGGATAGTTTGGAATTTTGGACATGTCTCAATTACGACTTAACCATGATGTAGTTGATTGATGGAAACCATTTTCAGCTAATTTCATGCTGTCCCTTCTTTTGGACATACACACGTTGCTAATGCTAGCGCAACTCTAAGGTAACCGGTAGCATCCACTACCAAACGCACTTAAACACTCCACAGTGCACCCAAAGCAAATAAAATACGACGACAGTCTATCGGGGTTATTTTGAGTGTTTATATCATCATTTTTGAAGTCAAAATATCGTTGAATCCTTTACTTTGTGCTGACCTATATTTTCTGTGGAAGTACGGCAGCGGAGAGATACTTTACGTTACCTATGAATGTAGTGCCGGCACTGGTCGACTACAACAAAGAAGAGCAACAAGTTGCAATGGCCACGTTCGCTCCGCCGCCGTACTTCCACAGAGAATTCAACGATAGTTTGACTTCAAAAATGATGGTATAAACACTCAAAATAACCCCAATAGACTGTCGTCATATTTTATTTGCTTTGGGTGCACTGTGGAGTGTTTAAGTGTGTTTGGTAGTCGATGCTAACGGTTACCTTAGAGTTGCGCTATCATTAGCAATGTGTGTATGTCCAAAAGGAGGGACAGCATGGAATTAGCTGAAAATGGTTTCCATCAATCAACCATGGGTAAGTGGTAATTGAGACATTATGTCCAAAATTCCGAACTATAAGGCCAGCATGAAAATATGATTGAACCACGTTCCAAATTGCCTACAATGCATATAATATTAGTGTATTCAGCTGGTGTAACCCATTCAGTGCTAAACTGAATCTTGCACACTGGGTCTACAGTTAGACATGCTAATTAGATGCCGGTGTCGTAGGTAAGACACCAGGTGTTTGTCTCATTTGAAGTGTTACACACATTTAAAGTTGTACTGCTGTTCAAATGAAGTGTGTAAAAGGCCCAAGTTGGCCAAAGTCCAGATCACAACTCTACTCTGAACCCACCCACCCCTACTCAAACATTTCCATTCCATTTCCTCCAGTCTAGCATGTTTATTGCTCTTTTAATCCATGGTTTGTTTTTTTATAATTTTTTCTTGTCATTGATGCCTAAATATAATTAAAGTATATTATTTTTGTAATACCCAATACCCTTGGTAATTTGTTAGCATTGTGCTTTTTTTTGAGGGGGGTGGGGGGACGGGGGTTGGGTGCAAAAAGATATTGTGATTAAACTGATATCAAGATGTGCCATTGTACTATAACACTATATTCTTTCAAGACAATTGAAATTTTACCTTTTATTTTCTGTAGCATGTAATGTGTTTATAATATACTTAGAAAAATAAAAGCCTGATTGCAGATAAACAAGATTTTTCCTTTCCCTTGTTTCAATTTCTTTCTTTTCTTATTGGAAGGCGGGTCGTAATTTGGCTGTATTCAAACTTTATCCAATGCAATGATATGGATACTGTGCAATAAAAGTCCATCTTTCAGATTTAACATTAAACCCTCACAAATCAAATGAACTTTACTTTTATTGATGAAATGGCTCTGGCCCCACATACTGTCTGGTAGTGAGGTTTCATGAGGCCTTAAAATGCTCATCATTTGACTCACTAGTTTGAACCAATGATTGTGTTTTGCTGTGGAAAGCCATTTGTTCAGACAGGTCTGATTGACAGCTCATTGTAGCACCACCAATTATAGGGGTTACTCACTACAGAGTTAAAGGTTTATATTTATCCTATAGATGGGTACTATACATTGGTAACATTAAAATTATTAAGACCTCTACCCTATTAACTGCTTCGTAAGTAAATGTATCCAGCAATTCTGTTGCAAATGCTTAAAATAAAGATTATTCATTTTAGGCAAGAAATTTAGGCAAGGAATTATCTTTCATGTTCATTTAAGGACCCATATTCAAATCAAAGAAAGTGAAATGCCAAGTTGATGCACTTTTTTAAATGGTCAAGCTCGATATTTCCTTCTTCCTCCATTTGCTGCTAAAAGTCCCTGCAGTCAGCTTGGCATTGACATTACGAGAGCTTTTATTTCACTCTGGGAAATCATTATCCCCTCAGCAGGAAGCGCTTCACACGGCTCAGCAAGCGTATGTGGCCGTGGTCAGTACAGCATACATGCTACCCTGGAGTATGTCAGAGATGCTCTTTAAGGGAGCATTTTTGGCGAATTGGACTGCTGGCTGACGCTCAGTCGATGTTCTTTGCCATAAAAGTGTGACACATTCTGGCCATGTGCATTAAAGTAAGGGAGTTATTTTTGCATGGTAAGGTAGGGTGGGAGAACATGTCATGACTGCAAACATAATATTTACCTATGTACACCATGTGTCAGGCAAATGTACACATGGGCATTACTGGCCTCAGCATCCTCTCAAACCTGATTTTCACGCCTAATTATACCGTATACGTATGTATACACACAGTGGCCACTTTATTAGGTATACCTGCTCGTTAATGCACATAGCCTGCTCCTCCAAACAAATCATGTGGCTGCAATTCAATATATAAAGCATGTGGTTTAGTTGTTGGACCAAACATTAGAATTGGCAGCATGCGTGATCTAGGTGACCACGGCATGATTGTTGGTGCCAGACATGGTGGCATCTCAGAAACGGCTTCCCTCCTGGGATTTTCACGCACTACAGTCTCTCAGAGTTTATTGAGAATGGTGTGATAAACAAAAAGCATTCACTGAGTGGCAGTTCTGTGGGTGAGAGCATCTTGTTAACGAGAGAGGTTAGACGAGAAGGGGTAGCCTCGGTCAAGCTAACAGAAAGGCTACAAACGCATTGAACCTTGAAGCGGGCGGGCTACAGCAGCAGAAGACTTGTCGGGTTCCACACTTGTCAGCTAAAAACAGGAAGATTAGGCTACAGTGGGCACGTGATCACCAAAACTGGAGGATTAAAGATTGAAAAAATGTCGCCTGGGTCTGACAAATCTCGATTTCTGCTGCAACATGCAGATGGCAGAATTTGACGTAAACGGTATGAATCCACGGATCCATCCTGCCTTGTGTCAATGGTGCAGGAAGGTGGTGGTGGTATAATGGTATGGGGAATGTTTTCTTGGCACACATTAGGTCCCTTAATACTTATTGAGCATCATTTAAATGCCACAGCATACCTACGCGTTGTTGCTGAACATGTGCAACCCTTTATGGCCACAGTCTACCCTTTTTCAAATGGATACTTCCTGCAGGATAATGTGCCATGTCACAAAGCATGCATAATCTCAAGGTAGTTCCTCCAACATGGCAGTGACTTCAGTTTACTCAAACAACCTGCACAGTCCTCAGATCTCAACCTAATATAGCACCTTTGGGATGAGGTGGAACAGGAGGTTCGCAGCATGAATGTGTGGCCAAAAAAACCTACACAAACTGTGAAGCTATCGAGTTAACATGGACCAAAATCCCTAAAGAATGTTTCCAGCACCTTGTAGAATTCATGCCGTGAAGAAATCAGTCTGTTCTGGAGGCAAAAGGGGGTCCTCCTTGGTACTACATAGGTGTACCTAATAAAGTGGTCACTGAGTGTAAACTGAATTAACCTCACCAAGATTGTTCCTTGTTTTTCTTCCTGTAATAAAATGAGTAATTGCAAGGTGTAATCTAAGTCCTTCATAATGCAAAAAAGGTGCTTTTTATGTTTTTTTCAGGTAGCCAGCCTATTCACGACCACAGCGATTATTTTTAATGCAATGGCTGGCAATCTGATTTTACAAGCAGTGGTGGACCATAAATTCTGGTGAGGTAGGCCTATATATTTGTGTAGTCATAATTCAATTATTATTCAGATATAGGTTCCAGATGGTTTAATTACTATTTGAGAAGACAAAGTAGCCCAATAATAAAAAACGGATAGTATAATAAGGTTTTGAGATACTTATCAGCCATACTTTAGTGCAGGATCCAATAAAACATGTTCTTAATCCGTTACCCAATGCAAATTAATAAAATCAGCAAAAGGGCAAAAAATTTTAATTTGCATTAACCAGCCATCAGCACATCTGTATTTAATGTGTCACACAAACATGACGTGAACACGTCAGTTCGCAAGCAAAAATGTGATCTGAGCGTTTCAACCCGGAATTGTATCAGAATTGAATACCATATATGAAAGGCCTGTATCCAATCTAAAAGAAATCGGATAACGTGTGTTTACACTTTGAACAATTAAATGTGATCTGTGTCAGATGTGGAAAAAAATTGGAATCAGGTTTCTTCAGAGTGGTAGTGTAAATGCGCCAAGCTTCTCTGCACCCCATCCCCCCTTACCTGATCCTACACCTTTGTTCACCATTTTTTCCATCCCTGCAAATACATCTCCAAAAAAAGGAAAAAAAAAAAAACTGGGCTACTAAATGGGTCACTGTTGTACCCTTGATGAAAGGAGAGCAAGCAGAAATTACTAGACTCGCTCAACATATACAGATGGAGGTCACCTGATTACATTTACTGAAACTTTCTGCATTCACAATAATTTAATATTTAAGTGCCAGATGATGATATATCAATGGATTATTATAACAAATCACACAATTGTAACCATGTGCCATGATGACCACTATAAGTGTGATTTGAGGCTCTGTGGAACATTGCATGCTTCCAAACACTGCAAAAATGCCACTGAACTTTTTTTAAATTTGCACGTCAAAATGATGAATGTGGGCACAGTGGTGGTTCAGTAAGCACAATTAGTGCTTATAAACTGGGGTAAAAATATGGTTAATTATCTTTTAAATAATTAAATAAAAAGGTGACACACCAGTCATCTCCCTGTGTTAGGGTTCACCATTAATAATCCAGAACACCTTCAATCAAAAAACACTTATTTAAGACAGAGTGGCACTACACTGTATTGTCAATCACTAACTTATTTGAACAATGGCTCAATACCATTTTGACTTTCATGAAGCCTCACCATCCCATTTCTGATTATTAATTATTCTGATGCACTATCTTGATTGGGCAGGGGGGTCATTTGAACGTAACCAAACGTATACAGCAAATTGTGTGTGTGTGTGTGTGTGTGTGTGTGTGTGTGTGTGTGTGTGTGTGTGTGTGTGTGTGTGTGTGTGTGTGTGTGTGTGTGTGTGTGTGTGTGTGTGTGTGTGTGTGTGTGTGTGTGTGTGTGTGTGTGTGTGTGTGTGTGTGTGTGTGTGTGTGTGTGTGTGTGTGTGTGTGTGTTTCTTTTGGCCTTGGGGAATATTTGGATAATTTCAGCAGTGCCCAAAAAGCATGCAACAAATGATGTAGGCCATTTCTATCAAACCGTGTAATGTATTACTGAATATCCATGATTAATTCAGGTAGTCTGAAATGCCTTTCAGAAAGGAAAATCTAAAAGCCCTGGAGCCTTACATTTACAAGCAAGTATGGAACAAGGCTAGGTAAACCTAGTGCATGCCAGGCGCTGGAGGTCTTGCCCAGCGATGGCTCTCTCACCCTAGCGCAATAAGTAGGCTATTCCGTTAGTGGTGCCGCGTGTGACGACAAGGTTCCTGCCTGCTTGTGTGGAAATAATCACGTATACACAGGAGGCTGTACATGTGTCAACAATGTTTGTGTTCCAGTCCACCTTGACCGACTGGGATTATGCATAGGCAACTTGGTAATAATTTTACTGGTTGTGTTAAAGCTAAATAATGCTTGTCACTGTATATTCTGTATACAATGTATGTACGGCGCCGAAGTTCAATTTTCCACGGTTTCGGTTTGTTTATTTACCCGACCGATCAGCGGTCCGACATATGAAAAAAGTGCTGAACCTTTGGTGAGCGGTCGCCAATCAGAATAAAGTGTCCTAACTTTTGGATAACCCTGTGGGTGTCGTAACTTAATTGTTGTTAGCCGTTGGAATTAAAAAGATAACATTCGCTAACAGTAACTAGCTGGCTAGGAGGTGGGGAGTGAAGAATATTGGGATGCACCCTTGGTGTGGCTGCCATATTTCATCCTGGCATTTTGGGGATTCCCCCCTTGAAGCAAGGGAAGGGAATGACAGGAAGAAAGAATAAATTTCGGCTCCGAACACAGCCCCAGACTTGGGCTGCATTCAAATCCAATTTAACACTCCCCTTGCTCACTTCCCTCCAAGGAGCTATCTTGTGACGCAATTTGCTACGTGCAGCAAGCAAACTTAAAAGGTGCTCTGCAGGGGAGGATTGACGAGAAGCACAAAAACGGAACCGAACCGCAACATTTCAGAAGTGCAACACCATAGAGTTGAAATGTGACCGCCACATAGTTCTGTGGTGACCACCCACTTTTTCCATGTGGAGCATTGCATTGTGGGATTCCCTTCTTGCTGGAAGCTTGCATTTTATACCCTTGGTGGAAGGGAGGATAAACGAGGGAGCGAGGGAATATAATTACTCCCTCCCCTTTCTTAAATTAGATCCGAATCACACTTGGTGTGGCTGCCATATTTCATCCTGGCATTTTGGGGATTCCCCCCTTGAAGCAAGGGAAGGTAATGACAGGAAGAAAGGATCATTTTCGGATTCAAATGCAGCCTTGGAATTTGGCCCTTACACTTGGGAAACTGTCAGGAGTGAAAGACTGGCGCCGTAATTGGTTGGGCGGAGTAACGAGCTAGAGGCAACGAGGCACACCTGTAGGAGGTTAAAGGTAATCGGCACTGCAAGGGTTTTAAATAGGGAGTGGCTTCAGTAGGGAGAGGGAACTTCAGTAGGCAGAGGGAAGTTCAGTAGGGAGAGGGAACTTCAGTAGGGAGAGGGAACTTCAGTAGGGAGACGGAACTTCAGTAGGCAGAGGGAACTTCAGTAGGGAGTGGCTTCAGTAGGGAGAGGGAACTTCAGTAGGGAGAGGGAACTTCAGTAGGGAGTGGCTTCAGTAGGGAGAGGGAACTTCAGTAGGGAGAGGGAACTTCAGTAGGGAGAGGGAACTTCAGTAGGGAGAGGGAACTTCAGTAAGGAGAGGGTTGACGAGTGAAATCCTCGGTGGCAGTGCGTGTGTTGGGGAAATCGGCTACTGCCGGGAGTGATCTGGGGGGAAAAAAAGAAATAAATGTGCAGTTTGCTTTCTGTTTTAAAACTGTGTTGAGTGTGTGAGTGACGACGCTTACCTTGGCCGTGACCGAATACGATCCCTGTTTCCTGTCCACTCAGACCCATCTATGTGCCCTGTACCCTCACTTTGCAAGCAGTGTGCGAAAGAAATCCTCCAAAACCATTTCCAAACTAGTGAGGAAGTAGTTTGTAATTTTTACATTTTTATTGAGAATATCAATCAGTTTACATATGACCATGGTTATAAAGTGTAGATTATGAATGATAGAATTAACAAAAAAAGTAGTTCGTAATACACTGCCTGGCCAAAAAAAAAAAGTCGCCGTTGCACCCGTCATGCATAGTGCCCACTGTACAAGCCTCACCGGAGGCAGTGTTATGATCTGGGGTTGCTTTAATTGGTCAGGTCTAGGTTCAGCAACGTTATGCAGCAATAAAATGAAGTCAGAGTACCTGAATGTACTGAATGACCAGGTTATCCCAGCAATGGGCATATTCCAGGATGACAATGCCAAGATTCATCGGGCTCAAATTGTGAGAGTGGTTCAGGAAGCATGAGGAATCATTTTCACACATGAATTGGCCACCAGAGTCCTGACCTTAACCCCATTGAAAGTCTTTGGGATGTGCTGGAGAAGACTTTTCGGAGTGGTTTGACTCTCCCGTCATCAATACAAGATCTCGGCCAAAAATTAATGCAACTCTGGACGCAAATAAATGTTGTGACGTTGCATAAGGTTGTCGAAACAATGCCACGACAAATGTGCGCCGTAATCAAAGCTAAAGGCGGTCCAACGAAATATTAGAGTGTGAGACTTTTTTTTGGCCAGGCAGTGTATGAGCCGCTCTTGTACCATAGATATGCATATATGCTCAATGTCTTATATGACATATAGGCCACGGAGAGAGCGAACGGAAGTTTTCTTTCTCTTTTGGGATGTAGATAGGCCCGGCAGAGTGGCGCGGGCCGATGCTACATCCCCCGTTTGGGAATTTTCTTTTATATTCGTGCTTGTGTGTCTCTGTGTGACTGTGTGCTCCTGTGGAGCAAGCGTTGCCGGGCCGAGCCAGCTTGGGTAATTGTGTGTATGTAACCAGGGTCACTCTGCGCTTTTTGGAATTTCTGTATGGTGTGTAATAATTTTTGCACAACTTAAATCGGTGTTCTTTCAAAGTGCAGTCGTATATGTGTAATCTGCATGCGGGGAAGCGGCTACTTACCTGGGCAGCCTCAGTGTGGGTGGGGAGGTTGGGGAGCGAATAGTGTGGGAGAGAAAGGGAGTGGTGTGATTGTTCGGCAGAATGTGCATGGAGCTGTGTTTTTATGAAATTGTAAAAAAATTTAGATTTCCTTTCTCTCTACTTGCCTGGTTCTGTGTTCTGTTGGTGATCTGGTGGATACCTAGAAAAAACATAAAGAAAGGTTAATTGTGAGTCGGGGAAATTGGCTGGCAGAACCCCCTTCTCATTAAAGAGCAATGGGATCTTTATTTACACAGTATCTTGTTTCAATGTTCATCTTGTTCATCTGAAAGATGGTGTCTCCCACAGCATGGTTCTCCCAGCTACTGTACTAGTTTCCTCTAAATAGCTTAACACACGGGTGGGGAATCTTATCCGCAAAGGGCCGGTGTGGGTGCAGGTTTTTTTTTATTTAGCCCAGCACTAAGACACCTGATTCAACTAACTAATCATGGTCTTCAAGACCTTTAAGTAGAATTAGGTGTCTTAGTGATGGGCTAAAACAAAAACCCGCACCCACACATTTTCTGATAAGATTCCCCACCCCTGGCCTATCAGCACCACCTTTTCCACAGGAAGTCTCCGATCAGTAACAAGACTGGGGCTGTGTCCGAATACGACCACTACAACCTTTTGAGGGCGCATATTTGAGCACACTCATCTGCAGAACGGTGCACTCATCCGACAATTTCATTAAATAACCCGGAAGTAAAAACGTATAAGACGTAGAGCATATATGCATGTCTATGGTACAAGATAGATTCATATTACAAACAAATCTTTTTATTTTATTTTTGTTAATTCTATCTTCATTCATAATCTACTCTTTGTAACAATAAATATTACTAACTACTTCCTCAGTAGTTTGTAAAGAGTTTTGCGGGATTTCTTTTGCACACTGCTTGCAAAGTGAGGGGACAGGGCACATAGCAGATAGGGGTCTGAGTGGACAGGGGACAGTGGACAGGGAACACGGGTCGTATTCGGACACAGCCCAGGGCCGTGTCCGAATCAGCAGTCTTCCACACTATTGAGTAGCCTTGGTGAGTAGATAGGACGAGAAAGTCGCTGAGTAGGCTAAAGTTTTTCAAATTGCAGTATACTTGAAACACCCGGATGACACACTTACTTCCGGGGTTTTGCAGTACATTCAGCACACTTTTCAACAACAACAAAAACAGCACGTCACATGCCTTCGCAAGGGTGGGGCATCTTACGACACTTCCACAGTACGTTTGGAAAATAGTATTAAGGATATTTTTTTGCACACGGCGAAACAGTGCAGATTAAACAGCACACATCTGCCAGTACACTGTACACAGGAGACGCAGTAGATAGGGCCCGGGCCATGTACGAATATCAGCGCACTTGCCTACTTTTGAGTATGCCAGTTGACTGAGTATACTTTTTTAAAAAGCTGTTAAGTACACAACCACTCTGAAAATTGAGTGTTCTGAACCCCTTCGCAGATACTTAGTGGCAAAGACGCCGGCGCGAAGATTTTGCTCAACTCAGACATTCATTGCTCCTGCAAACAAACTGTGAGGGGAAACAACAAACTCTGTGTTTTAGTGTTATTAGTACACGATTTGTGACAATTCTGCCGAATACGGAGTTTCTAACTGTCACTATTCTCCCATAGCAAGTCCATTTAACAAGCAACCCCCCCACCCAGTCTCGCCTGCAACTATACCTACCCATGCGTGACATAGTGGACAATAGCGTCTATGTGTGAGATCATAAATATATTTCTTCATCATATCAAATTAGTATTCCATCATAGCAACAAGATAAACCCAACAATAGCCTAATCGTATACGAAAAAAGCAGTGAAAAGCCCTGGCTCACTCAAAATAAAAAACATGAAAAATTCTTGTGTAATTATACCACGTCATTCTACTATCAATATCTGCTACTAAATATGAAATAAATATCCAATCCTACCATTGGGACAATCTGTGTGAGAAATAAACAACACTTTATAACGCTATTACACTATCTGAAACGTTGATGCGCAGTACCCCCCACGCTCTGCAAATCTGTCTCATTCATTCCTGTTAATTCTGGTTTCATTGACAATTCTTTTATCCAATATAGGGCATTACAGCCTTAGCAACTGCATTTGCAATATCTTACTGGATGCTTTGAACAATAAATTACAGCCGGACGTAACGTAATTTCTAGTTTTTTCAGTTGAGTTTTATGCAAGCAACTTAGAATGTACATTCGCTCGCCGAGGCATAATGGTTATTTCCTGTTATTTTCACAAGTTTTTACTACTTTACTAACTCGTCAGCAAGGCAAGAGAAAATATTTGTGTGCTTACATGGATTTTGGGAGTGTGTCAGAACAGAAGATACCATTGTTATCAAGATAGTGAAGATACCATGATACATTTTGAGTGCATTTCACATACTGTAGTGAAAGCGTTCATAGGTGGCTCAGTCATATTTTACGTTTGATTTACCCTGAAGCTACAATGTTTGCCAGCATTTTCCTGATTATGGAATGTTATTTTATTAGAATCATATCATACATAATACAAACTGTATGGCTTAGTATCTGCCTGGGCTTTACTTGTCACTCAGGGAATGGAAAATATTCATTCAAATTTACTGTGCATATATGCTAGACAAATGTAGAATTTTCCTTGGAGTGAGTATGAATGTGTATAATGCTTTATAATGGACAAAAAATATTTTATTCAGTTTATGACAGGTTTTGGATAGGTGTTTAGACCCATAGATTTATCTCCCTATACTGATGAAAAGATAGTAATCCCCACTTGAAAATTATGCAAAAGTGAGTTTTATTAGCCAAAACAGTTGATTTGTAGTTAAATACTTACGATTATTTTATGATTTACAGCAGTGCACAACACAATTTAGCCATTTTGGATACTAAGGGACAGCTGGGTACACTGCCTATATTTTGCATCATAGATCTGTATTAGTTGAACTTTATTCTACATGGAGTGTGCAGGCATACCGTTTGCAACCGTGAAAGTGGTTCATACAATAAGGCCTTTAATGGTGAATCTGGTTGTAATGTTAAATATAATTTTACTTTAATTTTCTTGACAGTAGGCTATATTGCTAAGTAAAATTAACTGATTATGTGCATAACACAACTGTAAACCTCTATCTTGTTCAGAGATACCTTATACCACTTATTGTACGTCGCTTTGGATAAAAGCGTCTGCTAAATGAATGTAATGTAATGTAATACCTTTTTATATTATTTTATACCAGACTTAGCGTTAGCGAGTTTTGTGAAATTTTGGCGTGCTTATCGAGGTGTGTGTCTACCAACAATAAAGACAGGAGGAACAGAAGAAAAAATCCAGTTGTTGTCAATATTTATCAATTATCAGCATCCATTTGTTATTGTGGCTTATCTATAACCTAATCTACTATCCCAATACCCCAAGCTGGTCGACTTGCCTGTCAGATATCCTTTATCCTCAGATAAATTCTAAAGTGCTTCCCAACAACACAATCTAAACTAGCAGCCTATCAAACAAGATTATATGCAAGTAGCAAGCTAGCTATCTCGTATTCGTCTTTCACTGTGTCTTCTTCCTTTAGTCTTTACAAATAAGTGATTAGTATTTCTTAAAATCGTTTTATTAACTACCTACTTAGTAGGTTAAAAATAACCACTGTGGTTGGGGTCTCCACGTTCCTCTCGTTTCCATGGAGTGGTTGCTATAGTGGCGAATTGGCGCAAGATAGGGAGGGGTGGAGATATAATATGTGTGTGAAGAAGAAGGGGAGAGAGGGTGGTGTGGCGAGGACTGGGTTAGTTTCCCGGATGGAGTTCCGTCGCCATTTTTAGTCCAGTGCTACCGGTAGAGTCGGGACGCTGAGCCACTGTTGCTCTGCTAGGAATCGCCGACTGAGACAGACGCACCAAACGTCGAGCCTCTGTTCCTCCGCCTGGAAAAAACGCCAGCCCCGGCACCGAACACCATGGCAGATCGAGAAATCTTAGTATATCAAGCCAAACTTGCCGAGCAGGCTGAGAGATATGACGGTAAGGATGAAATAGAGTGGCTTTGCGAGAATTGTGCAGGTTGCCGACTAGATTTCTCTCACACATTCGCTCGTTCCGTGTCTCTTCACCCTCCCTCTAGCGGGGGGCTTGGAAGAGAGGGAGAGGTGGTTTGAAGATGGATACGCTTTGTGAGGGATCGTGGTAGAGACAAAATGGCGGGCAATGAGAGTTTCGGGAGGGCAGAGAAAGGATACGACGTGATATGGAAAGAAGCTAGCTAACATTGCTTGCTAGATGTGTCACTGTAAAGAATGGTCGATAATTGACACAGGCCGCGCACACAGTCGATTCATTTCTTATGCGCTGCCACCGTGCATGTGGTCCGTTTTGTAATGGGAATAACATACAATTAGCCAAGGGACTTGTAAAATGGCGGCTAGCTAGAATTATAACAATGGGGTGAACGTTAAATTTCGTTAGCTGGCCAATTACTTGGCGAGCCGTTTGATAGCTAGCTAACTGGTAAGCACGAAATGGAGACAAAGTCGAGCGTGTCGTTTTATTTTACCAACTGGTATAACATTAGCGTAAGTTAAATTACCAAGTGAACTTGAAGCAAATCTCAATTTCCCATCCCTAAGTTATTTGAACGAAAATATCGCTGCGTATTAACGTTACACGAAGTTTATGCAGTTACGTTAACGTTAATTGAAACAACAATGTATGTTCTCGCAAGCTAGCGAGTACTTTGCGCTAACGTTAATTTAGTAACTTCGCAAGGTAGCTTAGCTAACGTTAGATGAATTAATGTTAGCCGACTAGCTAGCATTTGCTAGCTACCTTTAATATTGCGAGCGACATGTAACGTTAACATTAAGTTAATTAACATAATATTTTAGGTAATAAGGCTAGCTTTTACTTGGTCTATAGTGAATAAGCAAGGCTTTCAATATCTACTTGTCAACTCTGTTTAGATATTTTTCATTTAATACACGTTTTGCTCTGGTTTGGAATGGGCTCTAAAGCATGGCTGGCCATCTAGTGTGTCACTGACGGGTGTGTGGGGAGTTCAATATGGCGACGGCGGTGATATGGTTGCTTGCTAGCTGTCTTGTATTTGCTTCATTGAACCACTGATTTTATTTTTTTGTGTGACAGATTTTGGTCCAAGTGGTCTCTAAGATAATAAAAGATGTTGGTCCAAACACGCATTACCTGCTGCTTTGCTCAGTACCCGACTTGGTTAGCAGGCTAGCTATGCTTCGAGACTGCTAGCTAGTAGCTATACCACTAAGAGAATGTAGTTTGCTAGCTGCGCTAGTTAACCGGTTCGCATGCGGCTGGCTAACGTTAGCTCGCTAAATGTCGTAGCAGGCACCCGCCCCGTCTTGAGACTTAAGTAGGTATATTTGGGTAACTTATCCATGTACTACAAAACCCCCCGCAAGTCACATCTACCTGCAAGCTAACTGCCAATGGGAATTTTTAAACATCTTTTTATTGTGGCTAGCAGGCTAGCGCTAACGTTACGTTTAGTTATGGGACTGAAACTGATACATGGCTATAGCTTGGAAAAATGGCAAATTATTAGTGTTTCCAACGATCAGTAGTGTCAACAAACGTTACGGATGATCTGATTTTGTTCATCTCGACAATATATATGTCTAGCCTATTTGTGTGAAGATCGCGTTATCTTGGCAAATTTTGCGCTGTAGAATGTGGGTGTGGTAGCTAGCAAGTCAGGGGTTGTGCGACATGCTTGCTAGCGAAATTAGCACGCTAGCATTACTCAAGTGCAATTTAAGTAACGTTAAACGATAATCGGAAATGATGCGCACTTTGCTAGCCTGGTAGGTGTTTTTATGGCGTGGATAGATTTTCGTAATGTATATCATGTATCAATTGCCATGTTATACAGTAAGCTAAATTTGCAGTCCATGTTGACAAGGGGTTTGGAATTTATGCTAAAATGGCGGTGGTGAACCTAACGTTAGCTAGCTCGCACTAGCTTTCTAATGTTGGCTGTCGAACAAGTAAATTCATGTGCATTTGGCTAAATATAGTTTAACTAGCTAATCAGGTGTCTTTCAGTGGATATTAGCTGTATGAAAATGTGACGTTTCAGTTATAACCTGTTAGCAATGCGTTCAGATTCGTATTAAGTGAAGACTGAGAGGCCCCTCCCTGTTTCTGCCCGGCCTGCAGAGTTCATTCATAAAACACTAACACGAGGTGGGAAACCCTCATGATCTGTGGGCTTTAAAATATTTCCACGCATTTAATTTCCACCTATTTAATATTTTGGCGTGGTATCAATATCTTTGCCTATTGGCTAGGTTCATTGGACGACTATTATGGTGCTACGGAGGCGTTAATATTATTGTATCACGTGCATGTCAGTTTTTATACTTGTTGATATTCTCGTTAAGCCAAGTGGCAGGTTAATTTATTCATATTATAGGTCCGTACAATTTTTAATCCATTTTTGTCTGCATGAAGTAGTTGGCAGAAATGCATTTATTTCCTTCTGCCATTGAGAATGCAAGCTAAATCATGTGTCAATTACTCTCGTTAATTGTTATGTTTAGTGGACATGTCAGCTCTTTGGACATTCCTGTAAACCAGTACATTATGTTTGCATATAATGGCTGCATCTAATGTGTTTAGAATTGATATTGGTGGCCATTTGCAGCAGCTTTATTGTATTAACAGAGTCTTTAGTAATCACGTCACAGGCTTTTACTGTCTACTTATATCACCCAGTAGCCTTCCTGGCCTTTCTATTAGTGAGTGACTAGCCCAGAACACAATTAAACATGTTTTGACTTTATGCAGGCATGCATTTTGTTGCATGGTTTACAGATGGTGGGCAGGATAGTTTTTGTTCATTTCTACTTCAACAAGAACAGCAAGGGAGATCCAAGTGTGCCTTTCTGCAGTCATTAGAAAAGGTATTTTCAGGCTTTGTTGAGCTGAAGCTATAGACATATGTTTCTGATGGCCTTTTTGTATTGGATAAGTTAAGCACTAGCTCCAATGCGGGTTCAGTGTTGGTTTAGTTGCAGAAATGTACACAAGTTGTTCATAAACTTATAGCCCTTTGCAAACAATGTGCTCAAACCATCTTATACACCATAATCACATTTGTTCTAGTAACTATTTAATATGCTACATTGGTTGCCTCAAGAACAAGAAACTTGCCTCAAATCTGTTAAGGTACATGATATACATGCCATTTCCGATTGGTTAGCCAGCTTAGCCTTGACGTGAGGCAGAGACTGAGAGTTTGATTTGTCCTTCTAATGCTTGACTGCAATTAGGAGTCTCCGTTCACAAGTGTGTTTCTATAAAAGGATGACTTTCGGGGATGGATCTTAACTGTAATGTTTTGCTCTGGCCTACTTTATCAATTTAGTGTGATGGCAGGCCTGATTAAAGTTCTTTGCTGGAGTGAGAAATACTTCTAAATGTAGATAGACAAATTATTTCAGCCTCAATTGAAGCTTTCCCCCCACCTCTTCCGATTGATGAATGTACAATAGACAAGGTTACCAGGGGAGTATGCATGCTTGATAGTTGCATAATGCTTTCTTTAGAATAAAATTTGGATCCATGTAGAGCTGCTGCGGTATTGATTTTTTCCTTATACTGCACAAATTAGCGAAGCCATTCAAACCGTCGCGGTAACCGCCATTAAAAAATAAATAATTTAAACCTCAGATGTTATAAAATAATTGGTTCCTAAATAAACTTTACGAATGCATTTATTCCTGTAGTAGTATATTCTTTATAGCCTCTAGTCTAAATGTTTATCTTTATTCCAGTGTTGTCATTGAGAGGCCGACTTTGCAGCAGGAATATTGGTCGGCATTCGGCAAGCATGCATTCGTTATTGAAACAGACAACATAGGCTACTGAACACTGTTTTTTGACAGCAGCACGCTTGCAAGAACAAAGAACAAATTGTTCTTGAAATTAAATGTGCAATTAACAACAGAAACACATTCAAAGTTAATAAATAAATTAAAATCCTAAAGCGCACATTAGTTGCGGAAATGTCTTGAATAAAGGCCGCTCGTTTAAAAAAAAATTTAATAAATAAATGAAATGATACAAGGTCTAATAAATTAAATTAAAAGCCATTTCCGCTTTTATTTCCTCAATTTTAGCCTCTATATATATGGAATAAACATTAGAATGCCTTGAACACAGCTTTTAAATGAACGTAAGGCCACTTCTTTGCATTGCTAAGTTAAGAAATAAATAAAAATTCTAAAGCGCCTGTTCATTGTGGCAATTGCTTGGATTAAAAAAAAACAATGAAATGATAAAAGGCCTAATAAATGATATACAAGTGGTAAGTCGATGCACATTTAAAACAAAACGGTTGCATCATACTTAATAAAAATAATATTT